>JAODUH010055518.1:21396-43116 GCA_027564835.1 Typhlichthys subterraneus
TGGCCAGAGCTCTTATGAACCATCAGGTCTATGAGGTAAGATAGGCTGATAGATAGAACATACATGGCCAGAGAGTTCAGCAGTGACCAACACAACCCTGAAACACGTTTGGTAACAACATAATGTGTAGCATAAACACCACGGTATGTGTTTTTCATTTCTTTGAAGGTCAAGGACAGTGTCATTCATGGCTAGTAAACCAAGCACACTATAGTATCCGCGCAGGGTGGCATTTGGCCAACTGCAGGTGTTAAACGAGGCTTAAAGGTTGAACATCTTGCTTTGCCTGGGAACAACATATTATTAATAGTCACACACAAGAACTCAGAGAGTAATAGCCACAAGGGAGGACACATGAGCACAAACAAGGGCCGCTATAGGGATGCTAGGGCCTTCCTTGGAAGAAGCAGGGGTATAGAGTAGGCATCTTTCATTAGAGATGCAGCATGCCTGATTAAGCACCTAACGGCCACACACAAACACACATACACAGGGACAAAGCATCAAATACACTCACTCACACACACACAACTGAGTGCCAGCTGGTCTAATCAATGATTAGTAATTGGACCTATAGGGAGCACTCCAGTAAGAGGGGCAGAAGAACCCTCTCATGCATAGCGAAACAAATGACTGTGGATGTGTGTGAGTGCGTGCGTGTGGAAGTGAAGGGGTATTAAGCAGAAACACAATAAGAGAGGAAGAATGAATCAATGGCGTTAAATTAAACAAATGAGGAGGATGATGAGGCACTACGAAGGCTGTGTGTGGGCACACGCGTGAGCAATCCACCATTTGAATGCATTCCTCTGTGTGTGTGTGTGTGTGTGTGTGTGAGAACAGGTCAGCGAGTGACCAGTAAAAACATCAGAGAGCTACATCGACCATCCTCTATCGACTTCTGATTCACTACAAAGGGAGCGTTTCACTTTGATATGCGAAAGCAGTCGTCAGATGCCGTTGACAGAACACCACATCTGGCCATAAAATGTAATTACAGTTAAAACACAAACATGTATCTTATTTAACAACAGAAACGGTTTTCAGTCCTAACTGGCTCCCAGCTTTACACAACCATACTGGCCAAATGTCAATAGAATATGTAATTTGTGATATGTTACACTGGTCTTCTCAATGCCTCAGGTGTTCAGGATCATCAAATTACACTTTGTGGGCAAATTTCACACATTAATGTGTTCTGGTATTATCCAATTAGCACAGATGCACCTGTCATGAAAAGACAGGTTATGTGGCACATTGTTGCTTTGGCATTGGGTATATGCCATTATGTCTTTTTTTTATTATAAAAGATATTAAGGTGATTCCAAATGAGATAAAAGGATTAGACACAAATTGAAATTCAACTCATGCAGATCAATTGAATTAGTGGCAGTCAGACCTGTGGTTAAATTATATATGAGGTTTATGGACTGTAAAAAAGATATGACATCAACACTGAACCTCTTTGCATATAGTAAACTATAAATAAATACT
Organism: Typhlichthys subterraneus; assembly: GCA_027564835.1. Lineage (NCBI taxonomy): Eukaryota > Metazoa > Chordata > Actinopteri > Percopsiformes > Amblyopsidae > Typhlichthys > Typhlichthys subterraneus. The sequence goes on from JAODUH010055518.1 coordinate 22,891, forward strand.
GTAAGTAAACAACCAATAGGCCTCTATAGTAACAAGCTTATTCTTAGTCTGACATATGACAAAAAATATAATTAGACCTAAGTAGTATACCTAGCTACTAACATTATAGTTGACCAAATATAATGTAACATTAAAAGCATCAGGAAATCTTACGTTGAAAATACATAAGAGTGTATATTGTCTCGTGTTAAGTTAACGCATCCTGACATGAGCGCACACACACGGCTGGTGCGCTCCTCGGAGACTGCAGTTGACGCATACCTTTGGCAGAAACATGCAGAACGCACAGCAGTCTTCCCTTTGCTCTCGTTTTCATTTTTAACGCCTGTTTTTGTCACACCGTCGCCACTAATCTCTCGACGGTGTGATCGCTGCTCGCTCTGGTTTCAATGAGCCGCTTCATTAGCTTTAATAAAGGGAGCGTGCCAAAAACGGTCACCCGTGGCGGAATATGACGCCAAAATCTCCCCACGTGCACGTCCAGAATGGAAGGCCTCATAGCACGAGGCAGTAAGGGTCCTCGCGGCAATATGGGGTCTACTACATTTCATAATGGCCATCTTTCATTTGTGCGTGCACACGCTGCGATGTTTAGAAAAGCAGTCTTGGCTGCGCCCGTGGAAGCACAGACCCGTGCAGAGTGCGTCAGGACACGCCTCTTAAACGGATTAGATTGCGCACAGCGGATGTGCGTCTTGCCAATTACTGCCGTTTATTTTTGAGAGTCGTTTGGCGTATTAAGACCGGTGAATTTTCATTTTACTCTCAGAACATATTTGGAAGACTAATCTTTATTAGCTTAGTATGAATAACTAATTGTATTGTGACATTTTTATACTAAAGTAAACTCCGTTCTCTATTGCTGAAAACGATAGAGGATGTAGGCCAATAACTAAAGGCATACCCATAATAATTATTCGCTTAAAGCCAGTTAGTGAATGACCATGTGTTAATGTCATGCACCTTGTCTGCCATCCGTGGACTGGACCAAAGGTGCTCACTGAGACGCGTCTAATCCTCTTTTGATGAACTCTGTTAATAGACCTCCCGTCGGTTGTATCAAAAAAGGGGACTTTGGCTCTGTTCACTAAGCGCACACGACCCTCACCACGCCCCCAAAGCAGCCAACACATGTCCCCTCTATTGCAGCGTATGTCAATAAATTCGGCGCACGCACGGCACTAAGTTTTGCAGATGCATCTCGTTGTCGAAGTTGAGAAAGTGACATAACTTGCTTGAGTCACCTCAGCTTTGGTACACACCACCAGAAACAGGCAGGGCAATGCCACCGCGACGTAGTAGTCTCTTTGCGCCCTACATCTCGAGAGACGCAGACAATACGGACACTGGTCTCAAACTCGCCTTAGACCTCGCTGGAGCATCGGGTCTTTCTAGCAACATCCAGGCGCTGGTGCAGAGAGGCTGGGTGGATGAGAGGTCTAGCGGAGGTGGAGGAGACCACCGCTGCGCTATCCTGGAGCTCCGGCTAGGCCCCACTGGGGGACTGAGCTACCTCGAGCCAGACAAGTGCGCACTAGAGCGGGCGCAGAGACGACGCCGGCTCGCTGCAAACGCCAGGGAAAGGAGGAGGATGCTGGGGCTCAACGTAGCCTTCGACCGCCTGCGGAGCGTAATCCCCAACCTTGAAAGTGACAAGAAATTGTCTAAATCGGAGACTCTTCAAATGGCTCAAATTTACATCGCTACTCTCAGCGACTTGCTGCGGGAGGGACCGTGCGGCCCTCATCTGCAGGTCGTAGCCACGGCAACTCACCCAGAGCGTTCAGCGGTAGACGCGCTCACATCACAGAGGGCAACTACACTCACGACAGTTGACCTCTCCGGTCATTTAACCGGCCCGTGTGGGGACACTCACATTTCTACAGGTAGCGGAGAAGTGATGAGCTCAGAAAAGGACGAGCGAAGAGATGCAAGAGGGAACAATGGGTGCACGTGGGAGAGAACTAACGGGAATAAATAAAAAGTAATTAGTTCTTTAGAGTTAACTTCGTCAAAGGAAGAAGTGTCACATTTCCTACAAGACAACAGCTCCCAATAGGCCTAGTGTTGCTACGCAGGCCTAGATTAGGCTATAGAACAGCACTGTAGTCTATTCTGGAAAATAAATAAAATATGTCAGAACCTATTTTTGGTTAATATTTATAATCAGATGTGGTTTCGTTAAGCACATATGTTCTACATGTTTAAGGACATTAAAATAATTCAGCCTGATGATCTGTATTAACTGAATATAGCCAATCATTGCTGTGTTGGGTAATGCGTCTTTGGGAAAAAATGTATATACATTTTAAAATTAATGTTCTCACAGCTGGCAATATGCTTTGCTGCGTTTTGTCCCTATTGGCAATGTTGCCCATTTCCAGTTACTGTAGGTACTTTAACCACAAAAAAAAAAAAATACACCAATCTACTGAAAGTAGCAATTTTTATTCATTTTAAAATTATGTACAAGTAACCAAAGACATCATTCTGGAAATTGGTACAAAGAGTGAAATTCCTGCAGTTGACTTTGTAAGAACCCTTCTGCCTGTTGAAACAAGTGGGAAAAACGCTGTATAAAATAAAAAATAGAATTGGATTCAGAAAAGTAGAGTCTAACGGTCTAATTTTTTTCATATTAAGCAATCTATTTACACAGTGTATGTACAATTTTGTTCCATTCATTCTTCCAGACTTCTGAATAAAGCTCTTGTAAACGTTTAAAATGTGTAAAGGTACGTTCTATTTAACAGCAGCTTGAAACTATGGCATGTGTGCAGAAAGACAGAAAAATCTGTAAAAGCAACAAATGAGGGTAACTAGCTAAACGTGTGTACGTTTGTCTGTGTGGGAGAGGAGTGAGTGTGTTTGTGGGTGGGTCTAAACAGAATCCAGAAAACCAGCCACGGTAAGAGAAAAAAAAAAAAGAAAACCTTAAACCATAACCAAAGAAAATAACCAAAACGTTTTAGACAACTGCCCGATAATATTAAATAGGAAATGTTTGGGTAAATAGGACATTTTTGCATTTTATCTTTTCAACATTTTGGATAAGGAAAAAAACATTTCTTACTTGGTAAAAAAAAAATATAATCTAAGAATAATCTTAAATATTTGCTTCAGACATGTTGGGACAGTAAAACATATCAAAATAAATAAATATTAAAATGCTATACATTTTAGCATCCAATATTTCTGAAAGACATAATGCCCCCACCTCACTCACTCTGCCTATCACTTTCTGTCAAGGACCTAAATGACCTATATTAATCCAAAAAGTGCCATCATTTGCTGCAATTATGATGCCATAAGATTTTTGTCATTGAGCAGACTAGTGAATAATTAATTTATAAACAGTTGAGGAAACTGAGTATGTAAAAATATTTATTTTATTTTTATGAAAAGAAAAAAGAGCAGACACTTACATTCTGTCATACTGCCAGAGACAGACTGAATAATTAAGGTGCAAACCCAATATCCTTGCATATGGGCCTCCATTTTCAAAGCCTTTCAGCAATGTCTAAGCCTTCGCAGCCTGCAGTTAAGGCAAGACAGTTAACAGTTTCAGCTTATTTCACACAGTTTTTCCTAGCAGGCAAACAACAAGATAACTGAAACAATAGGTTCTGACCGACAGGGCTTGGTTCCTATTGAGACAGCAACTTTGATGTGGACCACAGGGTGTGTAATGGGTAAAGGGTAAGAAGGTAGATTTATTTTTAAAACTTGTCCTGTTTTGGAAGTTAATCTTTATTAAATGTCAGTTGATGGGACAACCTCAGGTCTAATTTTTGTCCTCATTTGGTCTCATTTGACAGCCAATCCCGGTCACTGTCATAGGGTAGTTTCAGTAGAAACTACAATGTCCTTGTTCATCATGCGTTTCTTTTCATTGAGTTTTATCAGACAATGTATTCTGATCTGTAACTTGCAAGATGTGAACTATAACTTCTATTGGCTGGATGGGCCACACTTTGAAAAAACTTTTTTTTATTTAATTGTCAGAAGTAAAATATTGCTGACGGCCCCAGCGCCATCCTCTAATAATTTGTCTATTGAAAATACTACTCTTCCTCAGCTCAGCACACACAAGCAGGCATGCAATTGTGGCTCAGAAATTTGACCTTCACAACACACCAAGATCCAAATGTGGATTCCTTTGCCTCAAACCACCGCCTTCTGACAGACACCAGAGTACAAAAAGAAAGCCTTAAAACAAATGCGGGAGAGCATCAAGACAACCGGGTGCAGTCGGATCATTGGCGCGTTCCAACTGGTTCAAAGCAAGACGTGAGACGCAATCACCTTAATTGGTCTCTTCACTAGAGCTTTGGTCAGAAGACGGGGGCTTTATCAAGGTAAAACCATAGACCCCCCCGCGGCTTTGAGGGCCCAGAGAACACCACGAAGCTGTGAAAGATCAATCCCTAGGGCTCATATTTCACAGGGCGGTATATCTAACAGCAAACTACACCGTTCACAATGACGTTCTCTACACCTTTTATGAATAGTGAGTAAATGTTTAATAAAATGACATGGAAATTATTTTAAAACTCTTGATATTGAGAAGGGGGGGGGGGGGGGTGGTGGTTCAGATAAAAAAACACAAGCTCCATGAATTCAGAACAACGTACATCTATCTGTAATCCAATTATTGCAGATACAGGGCAGCAGGGGGGTTACGCATCATGAAATGTGTCCTTTGTTCCAAGAAGTTAAATGTTTGTATAATGACTAAGACAAAAACAAACAACGAGTGGCTTGGCTGCTGCTCTGGTATCCTGTGGATTCCACATAGAAACACTGAGGGGCGGACTGGAGACAAGCTGACGTTCCACTGCCAAGGCAGACCTTAACGAAGTGGTGATGATGAGATAACGGAGGCTGCACACGTATGTGTGTGTGTGTCTATGTGCATGCGATTAACGTGCCTCTTTCTAGCAGTGCTCCAGATAGTCAATGACTCGAGAGATGGACTTCTGTCCAGTGGTGCCAACGTCACACTATAGTGGGCAGAGAGAGAGAGAGAGAGAGAGAGAGAGAGAGAGAGAGAGAGAGAGAGAGAGGGGTCAAAAGAGCAAACTCAAACAGTAGGGGGGGCATGGAGGTCAGTTACCACACACACAACACACGAAGTCACAAGTACCTAGTTATACAATGACACATGCAAGGTCAAGTCACTCAACAGAGTGGATTTTTAGCACATGCAGATCATTTACTAGGGGTGTAAATAAGAAAACAAATTGATACACCATAGCATGGCAATATTTCCCATGGCAATACTGCATCGACACATGGACGCCAAGTCCCGCAATATAAACTGCACATGATAATTGAACTTTGTGTATACTATTTTTATGACATGTTCATGTCTGTTAGTCAGCTTGACGATCACATTTTCCAGCAATACCATTTTTTGTGAGATTAACAAACCGATGTTGACAAAGTTTTCCTTTGGGGACATCATTTGAAGTTGGAAAAAGTAATAACATAAGTATCGTATCGTGGGGTCTCTGGTGATTCCCACCCCCATCATATACACCAGACAATTTATTACTAAATATTTTGACAGATCACAGCAAAAGCAACACCGATCAATGACAGACATTTTTGGGTAATGATCAACAGTCAAAAACTGAAAACACAAGGAATTTAAGATTATTGGACAAACCACCACAACCAATTGTCTGCTAATAAAGCCACTCTGGCATACTTACTGTAAGGTTCATGAAGTTGAGGAACTTTTTGAGCATTTCTGTCATAATGGAGAAATCTCCTTTTGGCAGATTTTCTCTAACAGTAGTAACATTCATCTGCAGTGGGGAAGAAGGGGGAGGGGGGGTAAAGAGAAAGAGTGTGGGGGGGGGAGAGAGAGACAGGAAAATGTTATTAGCACAGTCATCTCAACGTTAACGGGCTAATCACAGTCAAACCGTTCAGGGAGGAACGTCATTATTGTGCAAGTGTCGATTATTCTTTGGCAGTCATTTGGCAGAGAGGTGGCTTCCAACATCGACTCCTTGCTGAATGATTAGCTACATTTTGGGTAGCCTGCAAAAGCTTTCCTATATCCATCTCTAGAACAAATAATGCTCTTCTATTATATTTCCACTTGTCCTGTTACTACATTTAGTCCATTATCTCTACAGTTCCCTCTCATCCTTTCAGTAGAGAGTGACAAGGATAAAACAGGTGCTAATCTTGACACAGACATTAAAAACAAAAAGTTGTCCATTCTAGCTTTGTCCACATAATTTCCCCCATCAGTCACAGTCCAATACCTCCATGTTCCACACAGAGCCCATTACTAATTCTCTCTCTCTCTCAAACACACTTGCATCTGAGTGAAAACATTGAAATGTCCTCCTGAAGCCAGACAGTCTGATGCCTTTCTGCTGCAGCTCAAAAGTGAACCCATTAAAGACAGAATAACAGAGCAGCCTCTCTCTCACTTAACATCCTTTTCAGACAGACAGGCAGGTAGCCAGAAGGTTAGGCTGGCTGAAAACGCAATTGTGAGAGGCCTACAGGGTCCATTCCATATCCACATCAAAAGATACGCTTGGTTATCAACCAGCCTGGATAAAAAATGTACATGTAGACTAGCATGCATGCATTCATACTGTAGTGTATAGGACTACTGTGGCATTTGTGTTGGGGCTCCTATATATGTGTACACTTATGCAGTTAGAATTGAGGCTATAATAGTGTTTCATACTTTATGCTCGTCTATACTGTGCAGTAGGCCAGCCGCTAGTCCTATAGCCTATATGCTATAGTATCAGTATAGTAAAGCCTATAGTCCTCAGTAGCCTATAATGCAGCATGCCTATTGCTTTATACTCCAAAATATAAACTTGTCGATGCGCTGCGTGGGATTAGGCTAGTCTGGTGAGTAGTCCTAAGTATGAGACCCGCAGCGGAGACGCTCAGATATTCTGGGAGCGATGTGCCGAGCAGCTGCAGACATGCCCCCCCTCTCCCCAATTTATTTTCTTTAACCGTGCAGCAACATCAAACTTTTTTAATCGTTTAACTCATAGAACTAATCGGTCACAAATCTTAATGTTGATAAACGGTTAACAATGAACATTCCTAAATATACGTCTGTGTGTGGGAGAGACAAGGTGTGTTTCTGGTAGCCTGCCAGTGTATCGTAAATTGGCGACTGTGTGTCTGCATCTAGAGTTGTGCCCCTCTCGGTCAGGGGGACGGTTTCTTACCGGGCTCCCCTGGCACAGGCAACCCAACAGCAGTGCTGTGTAGGAGGCAACGATACAGTCCTCCATGTGTTTCCCTGCATGCTGCAGAGCTGAGGAGAGGATGGAAAGAAAAGCATGGAGACATAGGGAAGGCAGGGTCAGGAATAAGGTCGTTCCATAACACCCAGGTTTTCAAAGAACTTAATGCAGGTAGACCACATTTACTTTAAATGACGGGAAATATGTTGAAATGTCCCTGTGCTCAGAGAAAACCACACAGCCTCTTAATGCATCCTGCACTGCTACAGTAGCATGCTCTGGACTGAATGTGTGTGTCACAAAACCTTTTTACCAAATCAATATTAGTGTGCATCAGTACAAACCCCTCCGCCCCAACCTACCTTCATAATTTCAGTAATACAATTAAATTGATACTAAAAACAATTTAAGGGCAATTAACACAACTATAAAGTGATTCTCTAGGAAAGCAAACTATTGCGTGGTTTTGATGATGCATCATAGAAACACTTTGTCGCATCAAAAATAGATTACTGCATTACACCCTCCAAAATTATCATCCATGACTTTATCCAGGCCTTTATTTATTTAATTTAAACTATATATTCTCATAGGGAAACTAGGCCAGATTTCAGCGTCGACTGAGTCAAAACATTCTAGAGTTCTACAAACAAAACTGCATATAATATCACACCACATACATGTAACAGGAAATAACTTATTTGATATATTTCTGGGCATCAGCACAGGAACTCATACTCAGATTATTCTAGAGCAGACTGAAACAGAACCCTTTCATTGTTTTACCCTTATTGAGGTCCAACTCCTCATCCTCCTCTTCCTTCTTTTTCTTGTTATCCTCTGGTTTGGTCGTGGCGTTGTCGTTGGTGACCCACTGGATCTCCCCGCCCGTCTCCTGCCACTCCCCGCTCTGGTCTAGCGCCGGCTTGGGCGCCTCTTTGATGAGGTCATCAGTCTGCGCCTCTGCTTGGATGGCCGCCCGCTCCCGCTGGAGGAACAGCTGGATGGAGAGGAGATGAGAAAGGGCTCATCTTACCATCTTATCAGCCTCAGAATCACCTGTCATGTCAAGTGCCACGTCCAATGTGTAGCCAATCGTCCAATCGCACGCTTTGATTCGTATCCAAACAAACTCTGCTATCTTACTGCAGACTCAGAATCACCTGTCATGTCAAGTTGATATTACGTGACTGCATAAACTAATTAGAAGCCCAAAAAAATACTAATTCTGCTAAGGTTTTATGCTTACTTACACTATATATAGAAATCACCAAGCCATGACGGTACAATTTAAAATAAAACAGAACACAGATTTTGAAATTACACACAGACACTAATTTCTTCCTTATACACAGTAGACCATGTTTTCATTATGTATGGAGCATTACAGCTAATTAAAAAAAACACCTGCTGCTAGAAATCTAACTAAACAAAGTGCCCAGTGTTGATATCCAGTTTTCACCAACCCTCTGCCACAAATGTACACTTTATTTTAAATTGTGTGAACCTAGGTCTGTCACGATAATTACTATATCAACTTATCGTGCAATTATATGGACATGACCTACATTTTTCAATTTGCCTGTAGTATTTACTAGGGATGTGCGCGATTAGTCGGTTAAACGCTGGGACCATCGCTATTCGGCACCATAAATCGGTTAATTGTATTATTATTCTCTTTTTTCTTTAAAGTAGTGGCTCAGTCAGTCTCTCCTGCCTCACAGCCTGCACATGAAACATGCAAACAATCTGTTGACGCGGAGAGTGGAGCTGGTAGCTCTTCATTTCACATGCGTTCCTTGTTCTTAGGCTTAGGCTAAACAGCATTTTGCTAGGCTAAACTAGCTCTGATATGGAAGTATACTAAGATATAATTAGCTAAGCACTTTTCAGCAGAGCCAACGCTGCATGCAGATAGTCATAAAGAATCAATATAAAGTGAGAGTTTCATAACGCACTCCTCCCCGCTGCCTGTGAATAACGGAGCTGTATTGGCACTGTGCCACTGTTGTACCGTATGCTGCTGTAACTTCATCTTCCGATGATTAAGCAGTCGGTATAAATACTTTTTTTAAATGAGGATAAAGGGAAACTAAAACGCGACCTCCACCCACTGAGACAAAACAGCCGACAAGTGCAGGTAGGGAGAGACCTGCAACATGTGCACACGCTGACAATGTTAAGCCTGATTTAAATCAATTTGGACGGCTTTCTGAGTGTTTTGGCATTTTTAGACTAGTCGAAATTGTAATTTTCATTTAACAGACAGGGAAATTTGACACTAGGAACATCCCTAGTATTTACAAGCGTGTTGCTGGCATAAGAAAGTTAGCCATGTTGTGCTGCTTCTGCCCTTGCATGCCAGCGCTCCACACACACACACACACGCACACACACACACACACACACACACACACACACAGGGCGACAGGTGAAAGAAGTGTTCGAGGGTTTGATAGGTGCTTTCCCAACAACTGCATAATTCTGTTAGCATTCCGTTTAGAAGAATAAATGGGAAAATGTGGCACTTCATTTGAACTTGTTCCATGTCAATTTTATATATACTTGACTCTCAATGGCAAAATTACCATCCGCTCTAGGAGAAAGATGGCTACATAATGTATATTTGGGTTCACATAGACCTGTCACGATAACCATTTTTGTTGGGAGATACATTGTTACAGAAATAATTGAGATAAACCATATTATTGTCACAATCATAGAAATAATGTTGTTACACTACTGTTATGTGACATCAAATGTTCGGTATGGTTGGTTAAACCCAGTGGCGTTTTTAAGAGATCAGGGGCTTTGCCCAGACACAAACCCACTGAAACTCAAATGCAAACCCACCGAACCTCAAGCGCAAAAGAGACCTACATCTTAAATGCATTATCCTACTGAGCAATTTTTGATCGAACATTGTTCTGTATCAGAAACAACTCCTGTATCCATTTTCTGTTGATTCACACCATACTATTTGTTTTTCATGGTGTCTTCATTATATTTTACTAGATATTGTTAGAGCAGTGTCTCCATCATAATTTGTCCAGTTGTGATTTTTCTCTCTTTCCTTGTTTCTTCATATAATTGTTGTCTGTCCTTCCTGGTCATTCATCATTTCTAACTATCTCTAGCTCTAGTACCGTACATTTAGCCTAGTTGACTGATGCAGAGTTTGCACACATTTTTTCACTAAAAGGAAACTCACTTTAGATTTAAACAAAACCTTGTTGTGTGTATAACCTACAGCCTACAATAACCAGCAATTACAAAGTTACTGCTGTGGTGAGCTAAATGTATAATGTACGTACTTTAACTGTTGTTATGCTGAGAACAAACCTCTAGCTGCTGCTGTGTCTGTTGAGTAGTAGATGACACTTTGAGTTTCAGTTTCTGGCATCCTCTCTCAAACTCATCCACAGCTACCAATTCAATCCTGTGCTCTGTTCTCTGTTTATTTCTAAAGAAGTTACAATGCAACAGTTTCCCTGCTTATGCCACTACTTGCTGAACATTATGATGAGCGATAACGGGGCATTCACCACTTCTTATCTGGCAGCAGGGATGCCAGATTTTAATGACCGTATACCGCGCAATCAACCGCGGACAGTAAATCAACCCGGCCAAGCCAATTTTTGCCCGCAAACTATCATTACAAACAGCCCAATTGGGCAGGGAACCTCCCCATCTGGCAACACGGTCTTAGATGCTCCTTTAGCTGTGTGTGTATGTCTGTGTGGGAGCAAGGGTGGGTGTCTGGGTTGGGGACGAATGTCCAGGCCCAACGACGTGCATGGTTAAACCAATTTCATTGCTTGGCTATATATTGTATATAAACTGAAGCGGAAAAAACAAATGGCGAATATTCTTGACCCTCCCCCCTCCCCTCAGTAGCCCAGGCTTGGACAACACCTACCTGTACTAGAGCAGAGATGGCGCTGAGAGAACCAGAGCTGGTGAGGTCTTGAAGCGGCGGGGCCAACAGCAAGGTGGAGTCACATGGTCCCTGGCCTCCTGTCTCCATCTCCATCAGGCAGTGTTTATTCCTGGCACTGTACTCCACCAGGTTAATGAGCAGACCAAGACCCTGTGAGAACAAGGGGGCGGGCACACTGTTACACAATACGATAAGCCAGGACACATGCACAGAATCAACTACACATAATACAGCAGGATATTTCAGAGGCAGCGTCTTAATAAAAGATAAAAAAACAAAAACTTATACTCATTAATTTCCTTGTCATTTGAGACTCGGTTAAATGATGCTGATAAATATGTACAAATGCACGCTATATTGTGCTGAATGCAAGCAGCAACCATCAATATGTGTTTATTGTGTGCAGTACTGCCACCAGCCACCAGGTGGCTGCCACCAAAACACAGTGAAAGAGGGCCAACTTCAAGAACTAGAAGGATGATATCAAGTCTAAAAGAAGGGGATGTTACTAACAATCTATAGACACCACACAACACAGTCAGCCAAATGCAAGACTGCCAACAACAGATATGGCTGCAAAACTAGCCTAATGGAGGCCCTTGCAAAGTCTAACTCCTAGCTTCAGAGCCAAGACTGACATCACAGTCACGACACCTGTGTTTTTGTACACAGCTCTGGTCATTAGAGATTATAGCGTTGGTTTGTGTTGACAGCATAAAAGGTTTCTTTATGTCAACACGGCTGATGAAAGCAGACAACGTCTCAACTTCCTTTGTTAAAAAAAGAAAGGCAGCAGATTCATTCCTGGGAGGTCTGAAACCATGCCAACAGTCACCTTTACCAGAGAAGCTGTGTTTGTCCCACTCACCAGCACTCTGATGTCGAACCTCTGCTCCTGGGGAAGGTACTGAGGAACTCTGAGGACGCAGTTGAGGGCTGTGTCGATGAGGAGGTCCTGCTCTCCTGTCTTTGTACTGCCCCACTCTAGATCCAAGAAAGACAAACACACAGTGATGTCACACGGAGATGTCCCCATAAATACCCAGCACCCCTCACACCTTGTGTCCCCGCTGCTCTTTGTAAATGAGGGGACACATTTAGTAATCGTGTAGAGTGGCTGTCAAAGCTCTCCTGTGTGTGTTTCTACCCAAACAAACATCAACAGTAAACAGACATGCTGCCAAGCTGTCCTCCTCAGTTTATTCTGTGTGTGTGTGTGTGTGTGTGTGCGCGCGGCTCATACGGACCGTTGTCGTGCGTCAGGTTGAGCAGCACCCCTATGATGGCCCTCATGCAGTCCTCCACGGCCTTGCCCACATTGCTGTTGGAGCTGAAGGGCAGGGCCGTGCCGTCTGAACAGTGCGAGCCGTTGTTCACCTCGCGGCTGTAGCGCTGGATCATCTCCTCGCACCTCCTCAGCGCCCTGGGGAGGAGGGGAGGGGAGAGTGAGAGGGTGTGTGTGTGTGCTCTGATGGCAGACGGAAGAGGACAGGAGGAATTTCCTTGATGTGGCTCTGATAAGTGAAAGGCATAGGCGAGTGAGACATGGCACTCATTAAACTGTCAGTCATATTTGATTACTTTGTTCAAATCAATATTGGAGAACTGTTTGGACCTATAAAAAACAAACAAAACTAAAATTAGATTCATAAAACTAAGTTCGAACTTAGTTCACCCCATTCGGAATATTGTGAATACGTTTTCATGCTTTTTACACATCCCTTTGGAATGCATGAAACTTTAATTCCATTAAATATGCCTCGTCATTTAAAGCCTCCAAGTATACGTTACTCTCATTAAGCCCTTGACACAACACGGAGACACTTCACTTTCTAATACTCCATCTACCTGATGGAATGGTCTTGTTTGGGGCGGAGAGAAATGGCATATGGGTAACCTGAAATCTTATCAAGTGAATATAAGATCAAACTAGCTAAATTGAGAAATTATTATTTTCAAATAGTTCCAATAGCATCTAAGAATATATGGTAGCATATGGAAGCATATCAAAGTCCTTATAGTCTTATATGTTTCTGATTATATGCTTAAAGGCAGGGTCAGTCATTCTTCCCAAGGACCGCAGAGCGACACGGTTTTGATTTGATCTTAGAAAAGCATGACTATGTACAGGGGTGCCTGGCCCAAAAGCATTTGAGGACCCCTGATCTAGTGGACAATCACTGCCAATGATGTGTGAAAGAAACGCAGCTAAATGCTAGTGCAGCCCTCTTTCCTGTTCTGCCTCGTCACAAAACAGAGGAGTATTCACAAAGCATCAACTTTTCCACAAGCACAGATTAACACACAGACCAGCAAAGAGAGAGGCGTGTGTGCGTGCACCAACACACACACACACGCCGGCTGCAACAGAAGGGGTTAAGCAGGTCAGGGACCTCCTGACATCCATGTGAATAACTAGATTAGAGCTAATGAGCTGAACACAGACCAAGTGCAGCCATCAGCAGGAACACAGGGAGAGAGAGAGAGATACAAAGAAAGATGAAGAAAGATGGATAGTAAAAAAGATATGGAGGATGAAATGAGGGAGAGATGTGGTGATCAGACAACAGTGATGCACGCTTCCCGTTTCCATTCGTCATTATAGTAACAAACCAAACCAATGCAGCTGTCTGAGTGACACAGCCAACGGCTAGAAATACCAAGAGAGCTGTGTATGGATTCTCGGCAGTAAGTCGGACAAGTTTCAGGTGGTGGTTTGTCTCCACCAGGGCTGCGCTTTATCACCAACCCTGTCTGTGATATTCATGGACAGGATATCGAGGCGTAGTCGTGGTGGGGAGGGGTTGCGGTTCAGTGGCCTGGGGATCTCATTGCTGCTTTTGCAGATGATGTGGTCCTGATGACATCATCGGCCCGTGACCTCTAGCACTCACTGGATCGGTTCGCAGCCGAGTGTGAAGCGGCTGGGATGAGGATTAGCACCGCTAAATCTGAGGCCATGGTTCTCAGCCGGAAACTGATGGAGTGCCTACTCCGGGGAGGGAATAAGTTCTTACCCAAAGTGAAGGAGTTCAAGTACCTCGGGGTCTTGTTCGCGAGTGAGGGGACATTGGAGCGGGATATTGGCCAGAGAATCAGAGCAGAGGGAGAGGTATTACAATCACTTTACCGCACCGTTGTGAAGAAAAGAGAGCTGAGCCGGAAGGCAAAGCTCTCGATCTTACGGGCAATTTGCATTCCTAACCTCACCTATGAGGTTCATGGTCATGACCAAAAGAACAAGCGGCCGAAATGGGTTTTCTCAGGAGGGTGGCTGGCATCTCCCTTAGAGATGAGAAGTTCAGCCATCCATGAGGAACTTTGAGTAGAGCCGCTGCTCCAGAGCTTCAGATCCTAAACGAGACCAAGAACCATGCATTCATTTGTGTATGTAGGAAGAGGTGAGTTTTTATATAAATCATTAGCGAGAATCAAAATACGTACGTAGCAAAAACAATAATAAAAAATAAAAAGAGAATAATCCATCTTCACAGATGTGCAGATGGACTGAATGAGCAAGCCAAAAGGCCATATCGTCGTGTGTGTCTAGGTGGCGCGTACAGCAGCTAGCTAGCTAGCAAGCTCACCCCGGGGGTTGCGGGGCTAATTGAATTAGCCCAGAACACAGCTGGAGGCTGATACTGAAGGCTTGTGTCACAGGCACAAACAGCAGTTCTTTGTTGACCCGTGCTGGCTTCCTGCCCCGCCTCCTTCTCTCCTCTCCACAGACCTCTGTGAGGGTGCCAGTTCAACGGTGCAGAGACCTTTAAACGTCAGCATCGCCACTAATGACATTACTGTGATGGAAGGCAGGGCCAAAACACTAAGCGCCGCGTATGGGTCACAAACGGGGTGGCTGGCCATCAGTACATTGAGGGTGTGTGATACAACTAAAACACAGTGCAAAGAGAGACGGACACTCCTACTCCATAGAGGTGACTCCAAGGTCGGGTCAGGTTCAAAGCCAACCTATGCCCATTATGACGTGTTGGGTTATTAGCTTCCTGCTTGTCACATCCTGCCAAACTCCGACAGATGAACACGATGTTTCCCCCATACCAGGGAATACACGGCAATGCTCATTCTGTAGACAGACACACTTGAGTCAGAAGGCAATGGGGTTGTGTTAAGCTCGTGCACAGTTTTCAGAAACAAGGACAGCTGCAGGTTTTCGTTTCCCCCACCCCCCATTCAGCCTGACAATCGCAGAACAGACAGGCAGAAAGGAAGGGGGAGGCTCTAGGCAAGGCCTGTTTGCATGCGTTTGTTTGCATGTCAGTACGAATGCGTACTGTGAGCCGTGACTGCACCATGCATTTGAGACTGGGCGCGTGTGTGTGCACACTCACTTGGCAGAAGACGCTATGAGCGAGGAGTCTTTGTAGGCTATCAGGTAGCTCTGGTTCTCTGGATTGTGGACTGTGACCTGCACACACACACACACAGAAGTGAACACATTTAAGACAAGCTGCAGTCATTTTGACTCTTGCAGCAAATTAAAACAAGAAAAGGCCCCATTCATACGATTAGCATATGTATGTCCATAACCAGTCGGCCTGCATAAATCACTTGAAATTCAATTCCATTTTTAGATGCAAATATTTTACACACACACACACACACGCTGCACAAAAGTATGTGTCAAAAATGAATACTCTCTAGGCACCGCGTAAATTAATTTCCTCTAGCAGTGGTGCTCATGTCCTCTATTGGACAAGGAGAGAAACTATAGCCAGGGTTGTAAAGGTGACAAGACACCATGCTTCAGAGTATAGATTCACCCCATCTCTTTTCCTACTTAGACAAAAACATTATTTCCAAGTAGGGAAAGAGAGGGGGTGAATCTATAACAGCGGCAAACTACCTGCCAGTACCTAGTAGACCTTGTCACTTGGGTGTTGGCAGCACAATTAAGGGACATTCACACTACTGACAGCAACTGCGGCATGACATCATGAAATCCTATTCGTGTGTGTAGGTGCCACGGCAGTGAGCCCAAAAAACGATTGCCACTGCCCAGACAGTGTGGCAGGCGCAAGTTGGCCACGCCCTTGAATGCTGCTGCCTAGCCATGTGGCTAAGCTTTTGCAGCAGACCTCTCACGGGATAGCTTCTACATCGATCAGATTTTTTTAAATCCAAAAGCAAGAATATAATGGAATATTAAGTACCCGGAACAGTACAACGCATGCTCCCATTTACAAAAATGTTGGGAGAAATGGGTTTGCTTGGCGACAAGAGCAAAAACACATTTTGTTTTATATGCTTATAATGCTAGAAAGCTAAATGTATTGTGTTAGGGGACCTTAAGCTAATGAAGCTGGGTATGCCACGGTGGCCTACAGCACACGGTGCATTCAGCGCCAGTGTTCAATGTGCATTCAGAACACTTGAGGAAATTGATTGGGAAGAAAATAGAAGCAGTTTGCTCTCGAGCTCTGTTGAGAGCACGCACCCATCACATGGATGTTTAAAAAGAAACATAACTTATTTCCTCCCTTTCCTTGCTGCTGGACATCCCACCACTACTGCTAATATTTGTGGCTAAAACAAAGCTTAAGCAAAGTGCTCGCCGCATAATCACCCACAACAATGGGCAGCAAATCCGGCTAACTTTTGCGCATACATCCGCACATATTAAAGTGGATTAAACATTCCGCTTGCCTCCAAATGTGTGAATGCCACTTACAAGTTGTAGCTTATACATCTAAAACAGTGTTGGTGCTGCCAAAATAGCTTGAGTAGCCCAGAGGAGCCACAGGCTAAGGCCAAATATGCACTAGTTTACCACGTAAAATACCAAATCAGTAATGTGTAAGGCATGCACACACATACAGTTGATTGAATATCTATCATGCCCAGAAACGCACATTTCCCCATCTATCAATAGTTTTAAAGAGTCAATACAGGGCAAGTGAGCACACAACTACTCTTAAAAATAATCCTTAAACAATTATTTTGATCAAAAGACTCAGCTATGCTTCCCTGGGTGATATTTACAGCTGCAACAATGACTATGAGAAAAAAAAAAAAAAGAAAAAAGTTGGCAACAGATTTCATTATTGATTAGTTGACTGTTAAGCAAGCTGTTTGAAATTCGAGAGTTTAGTAATTAGTTACATTCAAGTACATAGTGAATTTTGTTTAGTTTATTTACTAGTTTTTCGGTTGTGTTGGCGTTTACATATGATTGCCTTGAGGTAGATTTCTCCATGCAGACATTCACTCTAGCATAGCAGTATACATGTGACCAGTCAGAGATGATGCAAGTTGTAGTACAAATATGTTGTTCTCCCTAAACTTATAGTTTTGTATTGTGCAAGTATTGTGTTATATTTACATGGAAATTGTGTGTTTGTATCCGTTACTGTGCCATGAAGGCTAACATGGTTATCTATCATAATAGGCTATTAATGTTGCAGCGCTACCATATCATGGCTAGGCTAGCGGGATTGCGTGCTTCATGATTGCTAGAGATAAATTTATAGTTTTGGTTTAAAAGCTTAAACAGCTTACCCCAATATCTATTTAATATATAAATACATTCCTGCAAAATGTATTGCTAATATGTATAGTATGCTACAATTATGTTATTAGGGCTATTATTGTAATTGTCTGTAACTTATTAAACAAGATAAGCCTCTTATTTTTCAAACTGAACTTTCAAAACCTATTAACCGGTGTACCTGTGAACCCTATAATGACAATCTACACATTAAATTCATAACTGTCTCACTGACAGCTCAGTGCTCTCCAATAGGAGAACTGAAACAGTGTAATTAGTCTTCCTAGCCAGCAATCAGTCAGTTTTTAAACTCAAAACAATGCTTCAATGTAATCAGAAAAAAAGAAAGCATATATTATCTTGGGAGCGTCATGAATACCTTTTAGTTTTTTTTTGTTGTTTTTTTTAAATGTCATGTGTTATGTTCTTTTAATGCTTTATGAATACCTTCTCAAAACTGAAAACACTGCACATTGCATTTCACGCATAATACACGTATTTATTTCACCCCTAAAATAACCTGGAGTTCACATCTCTCGAGTAGTAATATGCTCCTCTGCAATATGTCAACCTGAAGTAAGAGCCTTAGCTACCATGTTAATTGTAATCATTTGTTTCATTTGTTTAAAAGCTATTTATTATAGACCACGTACCTTCTTAAATAATTAAAGTTTACTTTTGTTTATTTATTTGGGCTATAGTTATACATAACTGGTTTAGATAAATGTGGCTATATAATTATTATTTGCATACATCATTTGAGACTGAGAGCACTTACAATTTTTCTAAAATATTTTCAATGTATTGAGACCAAAAGCATGTGTAAAACAAATATAATTTTCAACTTATATTGTGAACAACTTTGTACAGACCGGTAAAGATTTAAACCACAACACTGTATATCAAGATGTTTTGATATGACAACGTGGCAAAGATACACAGATACCACCCACTCGGTGCGTGTGTATGTGTCGTGTTTCCGTTATGACACACTTCAAGGAAAGTGACATGGCAAAATATATCGAAGCAGTGGGTCTGATGAAGGTAATAAAAGGAAAGTGTCTTTTAACCTTTGAAAATACCTCTGATATTTATCTTTTTCAAAGCAGAGATTTCAGGATGTGGCAATTTAGCAAATCCTATGTCTGGGGATGTATGGAAAGCCAAATGAACCAACCATTCATAGAATAGTTTCCCACTATAAAAAGGTAAAATCTCCCGACTTTCACTGGCAAAAATCAATAATAAATGACACCAGAACTATGTCTGTAAAATGGCATGGCAACAATAAACAAATTGAAAATGAATGTGATTATATCTTGAGTAGGTAGTACTCATGTAGTTTCACTATTTGCTGAAACATCACATAATGTAATACAACCACGCATTAGATTGACTAAAGACCAAAAAGCAGGGAACTAAACACGCACGCATCCACGCGTTGTCACAAAAAAAGAACGGTTTGTGTGTTTGTGAATGAGCAATAGAGCCTGGAAATAGGGCTGTCGCGGTGAAGAAAATGTCCTTGCGGTGATTAAGGGTGGCCCAATACCGCGGTCTGCGGTATTATCACCATTTTTTGTTTTGAATGGTCAAGTTCGTAGCGCAGAGCTTCTGAAATAGTGTGATTCTGGGTAATTTATAGACAACGTGATCTCAGTCCGTGGTGAGATAATTGTGCAACATCATAAGCTTTCTACCCGTTTAGTAGGCCTACTGGTAATCACGTGTGACTTTGGCCGGCAAGTGTTGCGCCAAAATATCAGATGGGAATATGACTAATTAATTATTAAATAAAACATATTAAATAGCGCGATCAAAATCCTATGGCGCGCCAAACGCGTAGCCTACGGGACACCGCCTTGATTTAGGTAGCATGTAGGCAGAAAGAAGTGATGGCACAGTTTCGGTTTAACAACCCGAAACCATTTACTTTCCCACACGAAATGCAGATATGTCCCAAAAGAATCACTAGAGTGTGTCTGCGATGCACGATGCGCTTCCCAGACTAAGTACACAGCACTTTACTAAACTGTAGTAACTGTAGTAAAGTGCTGTAAAGCGTAACGTCTGAGTGTCGTAAATACATACACTCCCAAAGGCTACAACCATGGATGTATTACCGTATTGGTCCGAATATAAGACCTTTTTTTTTCCTTTAAATATGTCTTAAAAAGTAACGTCGTCTTATATTCGGGGTTTAGAGTAGACAAATGGCGTACATTACTTGTAAGATAGTTTTTGCACTCATCCACCGTCCCTCGCTACAGCATACAGATGCATGAAATATGGAAAGACAGTGATCGTCTTGAACCAAGCAGCTCAAAAGTAGGTCAAGGTAAACAACTGAGGAGGAGTTAAGATGCTAATTTTGAAATCATTGTGATTAATGCAGCAGAGTCATCAAACAACTCTCAAGCAGCCAAGAAATATGGTGTCAATGAATGCAATGTTCAAAAGTTAACTTAGAAATGCAAACAGTCTTACCGTGTTCCCAAAAGCGGCCGCTTCCAAGAGATTGACAGGGGAGTGTGTAAATA
>JAODUH010055519.1:0-18346 GCA_027564835.1 Typhlichthys subterraneus
AAGTACACAAACATTGTTTGCAAGCACACAAATCTTTATTACAGAGCTTTGACTCGTGGCACTGATTTCACGCCATACAAGCTTGCGTCTAAAGCCTGAGGAGCATATGGAGTGGCAGTGTGTGTGCGATGACAACACACGACCAGTAGGCGGTCATGTGAGCAGACGTTTACACTCTGTCAGCTGTAAAACCCCAAACTGTGCTGATGTCATTGCTGAAATTGCCTTGACACGTCAAAGCTGGCACTAATCCCGTCTCAGCAGTGACGCGAACGAGATGGAAAGAGGGGCCACACCGGTCGCTTCCATCAGGACATCTGTCCCTACTGGCATGGAGAACATCTGTGTGTTTTACAGCGCACAAGACCAAGGGCAGTATAGCCTAACGAGGCATTATACTGTAGCATGATTTTATACAACTACAGTCTTATACCGTACACTCGTGTGTCTACGGAGAACATCTCGCCAAATATTACACTGTTAATATCCCTCCTCACACCCGCTATAATGTTCAAAAAGAATATATGTCAGTAATGAAAAATGTATGTGTCGTTTCTGGCACGCTGATCCAATGTGATGTGATGCTGGATCATCGCACAGACTTAGGAAATCCTCAACCAGGCTAATTAGTTTTTAGAGAGAATAATTATTTCTGGAAGTCAAATATGTACAGTAATCATGATAATATAATGTTTGAAATATAGATCTCATGTTACTTTATTAGCTATCTTAATTCCATAATAAAGACAATGCATTCATCAGTAAACTCTAAAATAGAATACGTTAGGAACATCGTCTTCCCTATTAGACCTGCTGAGATACATTCTGGCCACATATGGCAGCGGGCCGATTTGGAAAACAAAGATGTCACATGACAGCGGGCCCAGAAGGGTCACTTCATATCCACTGGACTGCCCTTTTTGCCCCTCCAGGCAAAGCATAATGTGAGCAATGTCTTAGCAGGCCATCTTCAACTGCCATCCCCACAACAAACACGCCTTTCCTGTCCCCCGCACATCTCCCTCTCCCTCCCTCTCTATCCCTCCCTCCCTCCTTCCTTCCTTCCCCTCCAACATGCCTGCATGCAACCTGACACGTTGACAAGCCGGGAGGCGGTGTGGCAGGCTGACCTGCAGGTCCGGCTGGTGAGGCTCTGACAACAAAGAGCAGTGCCCTAAAATGCCCCGGGCCGACCTTTAGCCCTCCTAAACGTCCACAGCGCTCGGGCTGTGAAAGACGAGGGGTCTTGTAAATGTGCGAGGAAACTGGACCCTCAGCTCTCAGCGCCCGCTAAGGCTTAAGGTTGAGGCTTGTTACATACTGCATGTTTCCACATTTAACTGAAGCATATACTCTGTAATATCACTGTCATTGCAGCCTACACGATACGTCAGGTTCAAATGATGTGCGAAAAAGGTTTATTACCTCACTTTTATTCAAAATTGGTTAAACTGGCATGGTAATCGGTCAGTTTAGAAAAGGAAAATGTACAAACACACACACACACACATGATGATTAGTCTTTATTAAGAGACAAATTTAAAACATGTTAAAAATATGTTAACAAATAAACCGTTGTGTTTAACCCTCCACCATAGACCTCATACTTGAGACATATGGTATGTGACTGAAATTGCCAAAATGGACCAAAGCAAAACACATTGTGTGTAACACTGAAATTACAACTTAGTAGCATTAATAGCCTATATGTGCAATAATAAATACATCATCCTCGATGGTGCTTACAGGCAGATGGGCCTTTTGGGGATCAAACCATTGACCGTCCTTGCTGGGATTCGACCTAATGTATACTGTAGATCAACACGGGGCAGACCTGAAGGCCTACAGTACGTTCTACAGAATACATTATTAATGATATATTACATATTCAAATGCGTAACTTATTTTTTCCTAGGTGGAAAAACAACTGAAGTTTATTTAAAACAATGGACAGGATGCTACACAAAGTATCAATACTTATAATTGTGGAAAAGTATGATTGCCATGGTTGTTATATTGTCTGCATAATGAGTCCACCTGTGGGAATCACACAGAAAAAGCAATTTTCCAACTGAAGGAACATAGTGTACATAAACGCACATGAAATGTAAAAACCCGTGGAGCACTTTCACCACGCTCTGGCAACCGCAAACCTCCAATTACACAACATCCGGCGGTAGCACGAACACGTTTGACAAAGCAGCACTTTCCCTCCGAGAGAGCAGGTTGTTATTTTGTCTCAAACAGAAGAGCTGGGCGTCTAACCAACTGAGCGCACCCACTCTATGACTATAAATTCATGGAAATCAGATACCGAAGATTGTTCTTAGAAATATATTTGTATGATGTCGCGTTGATTAGATACGCTTCAAACACTGTCGGGAACAGTAAAAGAAACATGAAAGTTGCGTTGGACTACCGGTGCAAGAGCAACAAGGTCTAATGTAACCCCAACAGATACTATAAAGGCTTGTCCTGAAATGCAAAAGGACAGATATTGACCCAATCCCTCAATGAATCCGGTATTGATAACTGGACAATTCTGAATGCCCTTTTATATCTGCTCACTTTGAAGCTACCCCTCCCGCCTTTCCAAAAAGATGTTATTCCACCCAAACACCTTTAACGTTGGGCTGCTCAAATAGTACCTCTAAACTAAACGTTCCCTTTCCTGAATGTAGGCTAGCAGATTCGTAAATGAACGGTGTGTACAGCGCACCATTCTCTTTCACTTCACACTGATGCTGAGCCAGTTTAGGTGGCAGGATAAGGTCGGGCGATGAGACCTCTCTCTTCCTTTTATCATCCTTTGGTCCATGTCAAGCCATCATTCTCAGAGGCCCACTGGGGCCTCTCTAACCCTCAACATCTGTGCCTTTAACATCTGAAGCTAGCTTACTTGCTGGCTACCTAGCACGCTAGTTTGACGAGCTTTCTGCAGCAGTTCAATGGGCTCTCAAAACTGCTTCCAGACATTTCCAAGAGCTGTCATTTGCAATTTTACGCATTTGCCGATTCAATTAATTTGTCTGCAGTTTAGTCAAACTAATTGCAGGTGTGCTGTGCTAATTCTGTGAGAATGTGTTACTATATATAACACACATCATAAAACAATACTCTAGCATTAATAGAAACTGCCTACTGCCTATACCAAACTTACTTTGACAGTGTTGAAACTTGGGACAGCGTATATAATAAGCTATATAAAAAAATGAAACAAAAGAAAGAAATCACATGTAAAATGCCCGCCATGGACACTCATATAAAGTTACTAAACCACGGCAAAAGCTTTTTTTTATTGTATTCTGCAACATTATGTTTTTAATGTAGGCTGTTCAAAATGAATAACCTTTCACAGCCCATAGAGCTAGGGTGAGAAAGCACAGGAAGTTTGCACTGTACCTTTTTGAGTACAATAACACACAAGTAAACATGGGCAGACATGTGGTGCCAGACCACAAACTCACGTACACCCAATACAACATGATGCTATATACTGTAATTTTGAAGGAGGTTCTTGGGACAGCAATAAGAACATTATAATTGCATGCCAGTTTCCCCTTTGGGACAAAATACCATTCCCCATATGCAGCAGTGATATAGGTTTCTCCTGTCTGGAGAGAAAAGTATATCTGCCCTCTAACTAGACAAGAGAGAACGAGAGAGAGAGAGAGAGAGAGAGAGAGAGAGAGCGAGGAGGGGAGGGGAGTGTTTGCATGAGAGACAGGCGCTAGCTCTATTTACATTGTAGCTGCAGAATAAAAAGGAGCTTTGGCTTGTCAGTTTTCTGACTAGCGTCATGAACCGGAAGATGCCCATGGCTGCTCGTTCTACCTCGACACAGTTCAATACCTGCCAAGCTTACCCTTCTCCTAGTGAAGGAGTAGAATAAACACACACACACAAACACACACACTCACGGGCACGGCACATAAACAATAAACGTGCACACAGCCAGAGTTCCCCTGGTGCGTGTGTGTTTCTGTTTGTGAGCATTTGTTCTGAATCAGGCACCTGGCATCTTATGGGAGAGCAGGCTTTAGTGATGAGGCCCCCTGGACTGTCACATGTCTGGATCCAGACCAATACTCTTCTGATCAAAAGCAAAGAGGGTGAACCCTGCACTTTACAGTCCCTGTTGCCTATTATATTCACACATCCACGGCAACCCACGTGCATACCAATCATGCACATATCTAAGCACATGCAAAGGCACACTGTATTAATATTTTCCTGCATAGTAACTTGCTGCTGAAAACATTTTTTTTTTACATCCATTGATAAACATTCAAACAATTACACCTGCTTGCACACACACACACGCACACACACACACACACACACACACACACGCACACACACAACCATAAGAACAAATTGCTGGAAACATTTAATCCTGGTTTTGGAGCTTGATTTAAAATTCCCAGTGACTTTTAAATGGTCTCTGACTGCAGAATGCTGATTTATACCCTGTGGAAATATAATCACAGTAATTACTACAACACACACACACACACACACACACACGCACACGCACACGCACACGCACACGCAGGTGCTCAACACCGCACGGCAGCGAACACATGTCAACAACATGCCAGATTATCCACAGTTAAAGAAATAAAGAAAAATATGAAATAAGAGAGAAAGTAATTTGCGTGTCATCATTATAGCTACATTATCTACACAGAGTAAATGCACAAACAAATCAGATTTTTTCATTATTATCAACCAGCCCAGATCATGGGCATGTAAAGCCTTGACTGCCCCATTTTTATTTTCCCCTTTTTGGCCTAGCAACCAAACGTTAAACAGTGGTGAAACTGTTTCACATGTAGACTATTCACATGGGTTTTCTAACGTCTCTGTTTATTCTGTTTTATTTATTATGCTGAATTTGGTTATTTAGTATATATTCGTGTTATCATCAGCTCCCAGGCGAGGCCAAGAAGCATTCATTGACACGGATTTGGATTAGTTACTCTGTGTGTGTGTGTGTGTGTGTGAGAGAGCATTGGGGGGGGGGGGGGGTTATAGACACATGTATATAGAGAAAAGAAGGCACAATCATCCGAGAGTGTATTCTGGTGGATCAACTTCACTTCAAAGAGGCAGGGCCTCGCGTCCCATTCGCTGCAACAGCCCTGAGTATGGCGGTGCATTGTGAGAGTAGGTAAACACACAGCAGATCACAAGGCTGTTAATAGCAGCCAGATCTGAAGGGGTCCCCACCTTCTGAACCCCACGCCTGCCTCTTAGATCCTCAGACAAGCATGGGAGGAGCACACACTGGCAGCTATCTACCAGGTGTGTTACGGTGTGTGTGTGTGTGTGTGTGTGTGCGTGTGCGTGCGTGTGCGTGTGCGTCTGTCTCAGGCATGGGAGAGGGAAAAAATAAAATAACTAAAAACACACAATTAACAATAAGCTCATGTCTCTACGCTGTAATCATAAAAAGCCTTTGAAACTCCAATACTGAAAACGAAAACAAAAATACTAATATTTGTTATTGTGCAACGATGGTATTATTTTGTGTGATGTTTCTATGTTAATGTAGCTTAAAATGCATCAATCTCAATCATGAAGTAAGCTTATGAACACCCACAGATCTTTATATAAACACAATCACAAGCCTGACTACCCGCCTCACAATGTAAATATTTCCACGAGTGTTTGACTGTGTGTGTATGTGTGTGTGTGTGTGTGTGCGTTATTGCTTAGCTAGCGAAAGGGAATTCTCATTAATCTTTTTGTTTTACAACAAATGTATATTTATTCCGTGTTTGGCCCTGTCCCCCACTAAACCCCATTGGCCCCAGGAGCAGGCCATGTCTAATGTATGTGAAGTGTGTTTAACACCCCTAATCTGGCATCACTGGATACATATGATAAGGATAGCAGCAATTATCTGGGATTAAGACCAGGCTTCAGAGCTAAACAGGATTAAACGGTTAGCATTATAAAATTAAAGAAAAAAAATAAAATTAAGATAGCAGGGTTTTAAGGACAGCTGTGGCTTGTCTCTAAAATGTATTGCCATTCTCCCCCCATTTAATTTACACTTTATGCTACATTTAAAGGCACAGAATGACTGAATTAATTTACCCTAATGTAGTGTCCTTGGAGAAGGACTTCCTAAAAAAAACCTTGGTACTGCCAAGACGCATGTATGTATATAAGAAAATGTATAAATAAATATAGCTATTATTATTATTATTATTATTATTATTATTATGTATATTAGCATGAATCTATAAGGCGGCATGTTCTCTGTTTTGTGACACATGAAAATGCAACTGATATATCAAGCCAAGACTGCAGGGACATCCTCTAGGAAAGCTGACATCTGTTGGCCCTGAAGTGTAACTACGCCTCCTGCCACAACAACACCATCTTCACTGTGTGGCAGCGGCAGACAGGCTGCTAGTGCACTGAAAGCGCTCCAACCTTGGCCTTGGCAGGACAGAGAGCTTGAAGAGACACAAAAGAGAAGAGTCATGAACTGAAATGAAAAGACGCCTTGGGGCGCACCTCACAGCTGAAGCGGAATCACCCCGACTGCTTTTAGTGCTCCTTCTCCTCGGATGTCATTTGTTAAGCGAGTAAACCCCTTCATGCTTGTGTGAAACTTAATTCCCTGGTCTGTCCTTGAGCTGTAAACTCTCACCCTATCCCCCGGTTGGGAGCGACCCCTCCTCCGTGTCTCCCACCAGATGTTACTTTTGGCCCGTGATTTATCGCACCACTTCGATAAGGGGTAAACAAATAGTCATCACAGTTATAACTGCAAACACTGCTTTCCTGCCGGGCTTATCGCAGGTCACAGCATACATAAGTTAGCCCGCAGTGGGGCGCGTTTTTGTGTGTGTCTGTCACAAAGTCCAGCATTTGCTTCTGAGTCAACAAACCTGGTGTGAACATATAAAAAATGTCCAGACAGAAGGGACACACATTTGCATGCATACGTCCAAACACACACACACGCACACACACACCACGCCATATAACCCTGACCTGTAGGAATGAGTGCTCTCTGTGGAGGACGATTAGGCCGGCCAGCCTGTTAGCTTCTCCACACAGAACCTCATTGTGAGAAAGCCTAGTCAATGTTTGCTGACACACGTTATCTAACGCCGCCTCTCTCCCCGGGCCTCCGCTTGGATACAAGTGCTGCAGCTCTTTACAACGATTTAGGAAACCATTTTTTTTTTTTTTTCAAGGAGGTGTTTATACAATAGCCGACCGACCACACAGGGGATCCAGCAAGAGGGATGGCTCAGGTTGAAATATAAATTGCAACCGTTGTTATCGGCAAGAGCTTATTGCCTCTGTTATTTTTGTTGTTTTGTTTTGTCGATGTTCGACTTTCCGATGGCTTCCTAATCTTTTTTTTGTATCAACGTTTTATAGGCGGCTGCCATTAAATCTTTGGGGTCTAAGGAGATTTTCCCCTTTTTGCCCCACTTATTTTCAGTCACAAATTAATATATTTAAATGTATATGTCACTACCATGTGCTGCATATTATTTTTAATCACAACAAACTGAACTTTTGCATTATTTTATGATAATAGTATGATATGATAATGATAATTGCTCTCGTCGCAGGCGACGACGGTGACCTCAGAGGGTTAATAATAATAATAATAATAATGATAATAATCTTTATTTGTATAGCACTTTTCATACAAGAATTACAGCGTGCTTCCTGGAATAAAATACAGAAAAAACATAAGGAGCATAAAATGTTTAAAAAATACTTATAAAAATAAGAAATATATAAAATGGTACTTGATGGCATATAACATGGGTCTGTAGATATATATCATAATATTACCGTGTTGGCCAATGTTTAACAGAGAAAAAAGGAGGCAAGAACAACACTAGCAGGCCACGCTGTGTGGGAATGTGTGTGCGGCAGAGCAAGAGGGAGTAAAACAGAATATTCCTCGAGGAGGATCAATATCTGACTATTCAGACTAGTATGGCATCGGTCTCCCCCCCCCCCATCCACCTCCTCCGTTGGAGGCTCAGACACTGTCCTGAGAGTCTAGCGGCTGTATTGATTTTAATTTATTTTTAACTTAGTGATGGATATGGGTCGTGTCGTCAGAGAGAGGCCCTGGTCAAATAATTACCAACATCTATTCATTCATTGGAAGGAAAAAGAGATAGAACACTCAATATTCATTAAGGCCAGCAAATACGTTGCAAATGTGCTGTCGGACACGAGAATGACAGCGAGATATGTCGATCACCTTGCTACACTAAACAAATGTGTTCTATGCAAGGTAAAAACATACCCTTTAGCTTAACAGTGTAGACTTGTTTCTCAAGGTAAAAACATACCCTTTAGCTTAATGGTGTAGACTTGTTTCTCAAGGTAAAAACATACCCTTTAGCTTAACGGTGTAGACTTGTTTCTCAAGGTAAAAACATTCCCTGTAGCTTAACGGTGTAGACTTGTTTCTCAGGGTAAAAACATTCCCTGTAGCTTAACGGTGTAGACTTGTTTCTCAAGGTAAAAACATACCCTTTAGCTTAACGGTGTAGACTTGTTTCTCAAGGTAAAAACATTCCCTGTAGCTTAACGGTGTAGACTTGTTTCTCAGGGTAAAAACATTCCCTGTAGCTTAACGGTGTAGACTTGTTTCTCAGGGTAAAAACATTCCCTGTAGCTTAACGGTGTAGACTTGTTTCTCAGGGTAAAAACATACCTGTAACGCTTCCCTGGTCTCGCCGGTGTAGTACGGCCGGAGAGAGACTGCCCACGTCCCCAGTGCCTCACGCCCTCATGTGCGATCAGGCCGATTGCCGTCAGCCGAGTGGGCGTCAGGGCATAAAGACCCGTGACACCTGGGAGGGGGTGTGGGTTATTGTTCATGTTTTCTGTTCACGTTTAGTTGATGGTTCATGTTCATGTTTTCTGTTCTTCCTAGATTACGAGACTGTGCACGCCTGTTCATACCATTTAGCTTAAAAGTGTAGACTTGTTTCTCAAGGTAACAACATACCCTGTAGTTTAACAATGTAGACTTGTTTCTGAAGGTAAAAAACATACCCTTTTGTTTTCCGAATACCTTGCCAACCGCAGTTTTAACATGCTATAGCACATTTAAAAATCAATATCTAGCAATGTTGGAATTTTAAATTATATATTCTCTACAATCCTCAATTCCCGATAATTAGCAGCTATAAAATCTCAACGTCATGTAAATCTAATGAACTCTGCATTTAAATATTGATCATACAGCAAAGTGTACTACTACAAACCGGAAATATTCCGGCCTCCGCGGAATACGAATTAAGACTACTCAGCAGAGGTGCGTCAGGTTATTGCTGTATCAGTATCAGCAGTCTGTTCATGCACATACATGCTGCATAAATATATCATCAAAATCCCCAGTAACCTGCAATAAATTGCTTGATTGACTTACTGGGTCCCGGTTCCTTTGCTGTGCGTCAAGTCAAACTGACCAAAGCAGCCTATGGGCCGAAGCTGACAGGCTCCCTCGGTTATTGAGTACAATCGCAGCACTAATTATCCTCGTGCTAGCTACTGCAGGGCTCTGCCCTTTCAGAGAAGCAATCAAATAGCTGACGAGAAGCTGAATGATCACACTTCAACCGAATGTGCTGGGCCTAGCACGTTAGTGCTGTTAGTTAGTTTGTGTGTGTGTGTGTGTGTGTGTGTGTGTGTGTGTGTGGTGTGTGTGTGCACCCATGGTTTAGTGTGTGGCTGTGTGCTGTACATGTATCAACTCAAGGCAAGCCCTTACATTATTTTTCAGCTGCTGTATTTGTTTATTTTTTATGTTGTTGTGGGTGCATGATGTAAGATAGTAGTGTGTGACAGCTTGTAGCAGGCATTGCCCTATATGGTAAATTAACTGCATTTATATTGCGCTTTTATCCAAAGCACTTTACATTATTTACCTCATATTCACCCATTTACACACCGATGGCGATGTCAGCCATGCAAGGAGACACCTGACCACCGGGAGCAGTTAGGGTTTCTTGCTCAAGGACACCTCGGCACTTGCTGAGGAGTTAACGGAGGAACCCATTACGGACAAGGTTAAAAGAGGCGGTGCATCTTCCCTCCATCCCTCACCAAGGCTTACCGCCTTTCCATGGGTCACACGCCGGCTTTGCAGCTTCCTTTCCCCACCCATGCTGCAGGGCCAAGGGCATGTTAAGTTATGATTACGGTATGATGTGCTCGGTGAAGGCATGCAATAAAGAAGGCACTGCAAAACCATAAAAATGTCAAAACCCATCTGTTTTGTCTTCAAGTGTGTGGGACCACGCTGAACACGACTACAAGATACAGAACATTTCTCCCCCTCTATAAGCTATCCTCACTTCCACAATATTACACAGGAATGTTGCATAAAAACTGATACATTTGATAGGGGAGGAATTTTTCACATTGATTTGAAGGCTCCTTGATTTCATATACTCGCAAGCTTCCAAAATAATCAATGATTTGGCCCCTGGCCGTAACTGCTAAATAACTCTTGCACTATACATAGTAGGGTACTGTGCCCACAAAGGAAAAAATGGAACCCCTGGCTGTTCAGCAGTAGGCCTCCTCTAGCTGTAATGCCGCAATCATCTACCAAATGGGGAGAGAGCCGCTGCCAGTGGTCCTCGATAGTGACAGAGGACATCTCATTTTCACTGTACTACATGTCGAGGCAGTGCTATTGTGCCAGGAAAATAGGCACTTCCCTTTGAAAAGAAAAGCCCTCAAAATGTGTCTCCTGTACAGTACATGGCTTTCTGTCGGCATGGTGTAATCACTCTACAAGATAAGAGTGTTTGGTACAAAGTATCTTCTGAAACAATACATAAAAAAAGAATAATACAAAAAAATTAAATAATTTTTTTTTTATAATAATGTTTTTTCTTGTAAAGAAAAATATGTACCTACATTTTGCTGTTTATTTATCTATTCTGCTCACATAGGCTCTTCTTTCATAAACCATGAATTCACACATAACCCAAAGCAAATGTGACATTACGCTTTGCTGGAACCTGCAGTCATTTCATTTCAAGGCGATTAAGATACTTATCAAATGTATTTAGCCGGAAGAAAACCAAGTTAGATGAACAAGTAATTTCCCCCAAGTCCCGACAGAGACCAGATTTGGACACATTTCAACACTCAGTTTAAAAGCACCATTTGAAGATGACGGTAAATCACACTGCGCTGCGGGGAACCGTGGAAGAACGCCCGCACTTTGGTCCAATTTCTAAATCGTCTACACCTTTCTCCCCCCTAACACCTTGCTCCACAGCAGCCCCTTGAAGAGGTGGGAGTGGGTGGGAGCAGGGAGAGGAGGGGCTAAATGCACCATCAGCAGTTGAAGTTTGGCTGCACTGCAACATGGGTATTATGTTCCAAATTCACCCAGCTGTAGTGGAGAGAGGTTTTGTCCATCTCTATTTAGCCCATTCTCAAATCGCCGGTGAGAAAAAAAAAAAAAAAAAAAAAACCACCACCACTTCTTTTAACACCCTACATCCATCCCATTTCTCTCCTCGTTTTCTCCATCTGTCCCCATTCAATTCAGGGCTGAAACACTCAGACAGAGGAGAAGTAGTGTCTAGAATGCGGCGGGGCATCTGACAAGGCCTTTATACAGCGCGGAGAGGGACAGAGTGGGGGGGGTGGGGGGTGGGGGTGGAGAGTGAGAGAATTGGAAGGAGAGAGAGAGAGAGAGAGAGAGAGAGAGAAGAAAAGAAAAACGAGAGAGCTAGCTACTGGGGCAGGTGCAAGCCTTGTGCATACAAGGTGGCGATTAGGGGGAAAGTGGCCCTGTGTGATGCAAGGGGGAACATCTGTGCCTATTACTGCAGCACACAAAAGAATGGAGGGGGGGAATGGTTGGGGGGGGGGTGGGCAGACCACGGCCCCCAGAGTGAGCGGGGGCCTCACCAAACACCACAGGCTGAATTGCATGCCCCAATTTGAGGCTTTCAGCGCCGCTCGTCATTAGCATTTGAAAAAAGCCAAGCTCAGCGAGCGACTCGTTGGGTTGGAGAGTGACTTAAGAGCTTGGAGTAGAGGGACCCCCCACCCAACAGCCCCAGGCCTTTAGCACCATTCCTGGGTGTACGGTGGAGGTCCATTGAATGTAACATGCTGAGAAGTTCTACATCTATATTGTCCCTGCCAAAGATGATGGATGGTCAGAGTGAGGAGAAAGGCAACAGCGACGGTGGGGAATTGACAGATTTCTTCACATGAACGGTGCAATGTACAGTGGTGCCAAAACATGGTTCTCCCACATGAAGGTTCAGCAGGACAACTTACATTAGCCATTAAAAGACCTTTGAAAGCACTTTCACTATAGTGCATGTTAAAAGCCTTTAGCAGGCTATTTATAATGTGTTTCTTGGTTTACCTAGGTTTGGAGAATGGGTATTCCATTCAACTAGACATTTTTTAAATAAAGACATTGCAAAATGTGTCAACTGGGTTCAAAACAGATCTAATGAACGGCCAAATCATGACAAATAAAACATTAATTCTGGTGAGCAGGGCATCACACTTGCACTCTTTTAAGAAGAGAGGACTGTTGGGAAGGAGAAGTATTACTTATTTAAATGCCACAAGGCATGTGTCTGTTTGTTTAAATATTCCTATTCATTATAAGACAGTTAAGTGCCTTGCTGGAGTGAATTATGCATGGTAAAATCAGGATGCTGACTTATGACTTATGACATCGTAAGACTCTGTCCGAGTCAATTTGTCCTTCACAGAAATGGGTATCATTTGGCTGGTATAAGGGCATATAAAGGACACTGGTGGAGTATTCTTGATCTCACCCAGAACTAGCAGGGTGCTCGTGAGCTGGGTGAAAATGTCAACACAGCACATGTGAGCTTTATACCAAATACAGAATGTACAATCAGTAACCCATGTATGTTCTGTACTCCTGATGGGTATACCCGTGTACACATATATAGGTATATATATACACACACACAGGTGGTATATATATGTATATACAGTTTATATACAGGTATATATATATATATATTTTTTTTTTTTTAATTAATTTTTTTTATTTATTTATTTATTTACATTTATGTTAACTATCAACCCTGAAGAGTAGCGTCTTTTCCCAAGGGAAGGATTTGTTGAATCTGGTTTGAGGCCTGACACACACTGGTGCGGCTCCTGCCAAAATTGTTCTTGCATCAACACAGCCAGTGGCCAATCACCCCCTCTGCTGGACCTACAGACCCATCTGTATGAAGGACCATCTGCCTTCTGAAGTCTAAAGCCTGCGAAATACATGCTTTTAATTACACGTACGCGTACACAAGCTGGCTACCAGGCGTATCGGCGCGTATCCTGCGTTCCTTTGGAGCGTAGTTTGTGCACATCCTCAGAAATTAATGCTACGCGTACGCATGACGCAGTACAGCACATGAACGTGGAGGCAGTATCAGGATCGGACAGGCAGATCAACAGCAGTTTCTAAACATAGAGCAACAATGGCGGAAAGTTTCAAAGAGAAGTTCATAGTTGTCTCCATGCCGCTCCACATTTTGATATGTTGGTTGTTGTTGTGGAAATTCAAAGGTAGTCAACGAAAATATTCCGATTTCAGCCAGGGATAATTTGGCCCTGATCTGCCCCCTACTGTACATATTTGAAATCCTCCAAGTACAGGCAAGGTACGCAGGCAAGCATATGAACAATTCCTTTTGCGATGCAGCCGCTTGTCTACGTGAACGCGTTGCACAAAAGCAAGTATGTCTAGGCCTTAAGGCCTTAAGGCACGCATCTCAGTTTGATTGGATCACACTGAGATGCGTCGCTAAAGGCCCGGCCGCTTCAAAAGCGCGTTGATAAACCCCTGATCACACAGAGATGGGCTGCCTTCGCCAAAGAGAATGACTGCCAACTGTCACTTTGGCAAACAGCACGACTCCACGCCAACGCTGAGAACTGCGGCATTATAAAAAAGTGCATGCCAGTCATAGGAACCATAGGAAAACAAAGGTTTTGCTGGCGAGGTGTTTCTAGCGACGCGTCTCGGTGTGATCGGGGCCATAGGTTGCCAGACTGACTATGGAGTGTGTGTGTGTGGGGGGGGGGGGGGGGGGGATGCAAAATCAAAAAAATTTTTATTGTGAAATACTAGCGTGAAATATTAGCATGTCATGATATTGAGGCTAAAACTGCATCCAATTATGGCATGTCAAAGTATTACTGGCTATTATCATCTAACCTTTACCATATGGCTTGAAAGATACTGTATGTTTGACATGAACAAGCTAGGCTAGACATATGCCTACAATCCACATCATTTTGTCTGATTTAAAACATCTAATAATTTATCTCAACTTAAACAATAAAATACAGTATCATCTCCATTTCATGCTCTTACTCCTATGTCACATGGTTTCATAGACTAAATGGTGTATTAGGCTACATCCATGGGCCGTACCATGAGTAACAGATGGTAAAATCGAGTGGGTCAATATGTTCACATTGAATATCTTTGAATTGAATAATTGCGCTCAGAGGGTTTCGATGGTCTACAAATGCAATCTGAGTGTCATCAGATCCAATTGTCAAAATGGTCCAACACATCCTCTGAAGAATACTGGGAAGTTTGATCGGAGGAAATAGTGGGTTGTCAGCGCATTTTCATGAGACATACAAGAGTGGGTGGCAAATATTGTGCAGAAAATTCAATAGCATCCACCGCTGTGCGTGTTTCGAACACTAGTCTCCTTTCCCCATATCTGACATCTCAAACGTTATACAGTGGCATTCGGTGTTCCTTCATGCATACACATGCCTGCTGGCTTCGGAAAGGAAACACATGCAGTACCGTAGTGGGATGAAAATAAGAACATAAATGTGCATCCGTGCATACAGTACAATGATCAATATACGCTCGCGGTTTGTCTTTCCATCACTGCAGCAAAACAGGCACTGGCACAAGTCCCCCGCCCCCCCCCCCCAACACCCCCTTCCCGATGATGTCAGTGTTTGTCTGGTGCACATTTCATGTGATGTCATTGTACTGTTGACATGAAGGGATGGCGCGGCGGCCCTGGCTGATTTGTTTAATACCTAGTCGAGAGAATCTTATTGACTTTCCTTTTTCCCCTTGTCTGTTCACAATGAAAACATATCTTCCTCCTCAGGAGCTCCGACCTAACGTGTCTTCCCAACGTTTTTCACAAGGACATCGCTTTCCCTGCATTAGTATGTGTGCGTGCGTGCGCCTGCGCGTGTGTTTATGTCCCATATCGATATAAGGCGGGCTTAATCCCTTCCCTCTGATGGCTTCAGTGACAGAGGCACGGCATCAGATAAGAGGTCATTGATCTGCACCGGCAACCTCTTCATTCAGAAGGAATGGGGTGCACCGAGAGTGCACCTCGGTACGTGTCACATAGCTCTGGTCGTAATGAAAATATAATGCATTTCGGGTTTCGGTCGCACATTACTGTTGTCCCAGGCAGTACCGATACTGGTGACATCGCCTGAATAATTGGCCCAATATGTTCCTTGAAACGACACCCACTTAATAGAAATAGCAATTCTAACTTATTTACAAGGTGATACTTTTCAATTCAACCTATTTGTGAGCTTTTGTCTCTCTATGCAATGCAATAACTTCACTGTGATATTGAATTGCTTGCTGTGTGCTTTGTTGTGTGTTTTGTACGTGTTTTTAGGCTAAAGTTCGGTCTAAAATGTAAAATCTACAGTGGACACATGATCTAGCAACGTGTCCGTTATGCAACATGTCTAGATCCAGCTCAATGAAGGACGCATCCATCAAGGTCCACGTCAGCCTGCCAGATATCAATGCTCCTTCCTCTATCTTAGCACAGTTTGACCATATGGAGTTGTGAATGTTTCCTTTTGCTTGGCTAAACAGCTAGCTGGAAGGACACACAGCCTCACGCAAGCGAGGACTCTCTCTCTCTCTCTCTCTCTCTCTCTCTCTCTCTCTCTCTCTCTCTCTCTCATATCTCATCTCACATCTAATATCCACATTGCTTTTTGCTCCTGTCTGCCTCCAGTCCCTGCTAGGGACATGGAAAACAGCGGCTGCAGGCAACACTGATTGAGGCACAGCTGAAACATGCTAATGCCCTGATTTTGTTTTCATTGGGAGGGCTCCCCGGCTGTGGCGTGGCGTTTGATTTTTTTTGCACGCATCGAATCGCGACGCGTGAACCGTCACAGCATGTGTTTCAGACGCCTGAGCGAACACCTCTCTTTGGGCCATCATCTGGGGGCAACAACGGGTGTTTATTTTGGCAGAAATCCCATCATGCATTCATACGCATTTCCTTTTGGTCTGACTAGCAGTCCCACGTGTCTTTGTAAACCATATTCCAAAAAACTATATATAGAGGCCTAAGTTTAGGTTCAGGACCCCCTAAGCTTTCCTCTTAAAAGATACAGAGCTCCAGTAATTTGCTGGTATCTAATTATAGACCAATTTTCGAATCTCTCTCTGTTTCTCATTCTCTCCCTCTCTCTCCCTTTTCTTTTGCAATCTTGATGGTTTAAGACCTGGCCCATTAAAACAACCAGCACTTTTAATGACAGCGTGTTAACGCCGCACAAAGAGAACAATCGCCTTTGCCTTTTCTTAATTTAAATTCAATTATCATCGAGAGCAATTTAGACAGCCAGGGGAATAATAATGAGAGGCCATGGATAAAGGTGTGCAATGGCCGTATGGTGACATCTTTTGTTCCGTTCCTGCGGATTGGCAAGATAATGGCGACGGTTTCTGTCGAGGGGGGGCCGGGAAAAGTGGAGCTCACCACACGGGTTATCTTTCATGCTGTAGGATAATCACGGTGCAGGGATAGCAGGGAAGCATCAACGACATATCTTCTCCGAGATCAAGGTCAAAACAACTCAGAGGAAGGTGGAAATTCAGTGAAGAAAAAAATCAAATAAAAAATACACTCACGCGGTTGAAACGTATTGATCTAGTTCCTCTTCCCTTTGCTTCCAAAGTCATTTCTCTTGATAGACTGGTTGAAATACATTATTTTCCTGTCATAGCCATTACAATGGATCACTGTTAAGAATATACCGCACTTCAGAGGAGAACAGGAGGAGGAAACGGGTATAGGGAGCTATACTTGAAATGACAAAACACAAAGTGATCTCTGGCTTTATGCCGTCACTAAAACGCTTTCTCTCCCCAAACAGTATCGTCATTCATGCAAATCATCTGTATAAGCTGTCAAACCTCAACCTGTAACTAAATTCGTAGAATGGCAGCCTTGAATGTACAATTGAGTCTTGAACTACAGCTGCTGTTGTAGTTGTAAGATTAATGTTTTAGGCATCAGCTTACCTTAAAAAACAAATGCCTTCTCTTTATATGTAACCGTTCTGTACTCAGGAACTGTACTCACACAGATCAATACAATGTACAAATGAGTTTGCTACAGTATATGCTAAGGTACACTCAGGCACAACGGTTTTTAAAGCATTATCACCAAATTAATGGAACCACTTACTTTGTTTATTTACTGTGTGCATTTGAAAGTCAACCAAAAAGACAGTACTGTAGGGAAATTCCGCTCAAAAACAAACATATATTCTTTTAAAATGTCCTTAAAAAAAATGTCTCATAACTATTTTATATGTTGATTCCATTTTACAACTACACTTTGAACAAGAAAGGGAAAATTAACTGGCATGCAATGCAACAGCACAACATGTATTAGCAGCTGATTACGCCTTAGTTTACACCTCATATTGTGGTTAACAGGTGTTATTCTAGTGAGCTTATAAGTAAAATGTTAAAGACACACAAGAGCTTTTAAGGAACTTCAGGGAGGATGCAAAAGCTTCAACTTTGATGCATTTAAAAGTCAGTTTGCATTTAGCTCTGTACCACAACGTATGTCGTGTTGATACTGTCTGCTCCCTTCCAACACCTCTCCTTTAAGCACAAATCTCTATTTTATTATCCAGGCAGCTATGTGAGGTGTCAACCCCACTTTCCTGTTTGATGCCTGGCTAGCATCCTGAGACCGCTAGGCTTATTCTAATCCTCTAATGCACTCTTTGATGCAAAAACTATACTTACAGTTAGGCTGGAATTTCAATGTGTTAAGTCAAATGGTACTTTGGTTTAAGAGTATTGATATTTGTGTGCCAAATAAACAAACAATAAACAATAGTATGCTGTACAGTATACACTTTTACTGCCTATGGGTAAGTTGTATATATAATACATGCTGTATTATATATATATATATATATATATATATATATATATATATATACAGAGAGAGAGAGAGAGTGTGAGAGAGAGAGAGAGAGA
>JAODUH010055530.1:0-18344 GCA_027564835.1 Typhlichthys subterraneus
CCCCCCCCCCCCACACACACACACACACACACACACACACACACACACGCACACGCACATGCACACCTACCAACTGTCCCCCACTCCACCAAATCTATATCACTCACAAAGCCAGAGAGTGAGAAGTTCACTGCCGTACAGTATGTTACTGTTCATACCATGTCTGCCACAAATGCTCCTGCAGATGCCATTTATAATTACATGCTGTATAATTATAATATTTACGTGACTTGAAATTGAGGGATACTGAAAAGGTTGATAAGATAAACTGTCTTGCCAAGTCGGTAAAGACGGTTTATACAGTATACCTTGCTTGCAGCAGCTGGCTAAAATCATTGTGAGCCGATAGAGGTTAAAGGTCAGAATGAGCAAGAAGGCGGCTAGGCAATTGCCTGTATAGTGTGTCTTGGTGTCAAAAGGTTAGCATAAAGAAGCTTAACATCTGCTACATGTATAACATTCATGTTTTACTGTATTTCATTTTTTTCTTTAATACACTCCATAGTTGCCAACTGAATTGGTGTAATTCAAATGATGTTGAACCTGTAAAGATGATAAAGGCATCTAGTGTCATGTATGTGACACTTCTATCAACAGTTCCTGGTCAAAAGCAGTCAGACCCAACACTTCATTCACCTGTCAGTTAAGTGGTATATACCTGGATGTGTTTCTATACAGTAGCAGCCTAGAGAGCAGAATAAACTGTATAAGCAAATAAAAGTTGACTTGTTTATATTAACTTACAGATGCTAAGGAAACGTGAGTTGTTTGAGTTCTGAAAATACTGAAGGAACAATTTTTCTTGTAGTAGGCCTATGTTCACAACTTAACAGCAAACCACAATCTCCATAGGTCTTGCACACATCTTTGTTTACCTGTAGAATTCCACCTACGGCCTTTGAGGTCAAGGAAATTATCGTCACAAAAGACATACTGGACTCTATTTGACATTTGTTATAGCTGTCTCCATAATATATGAGAGGATCTGTTGTGAAGGTAGCATGGCGGAGAAATGTTATTGATTGGAGGAACATGGTTTATCTACACTGATGGTGTTCACCCTTACAGGGATAGGTTGCTGAGTCTTTGTTAGATAGCATATAATAACAAAGAATACAAAAGCATGATATTTAGTCTAAATGAAATAAACATGAGCCTATACAGTCATGCTGTAAAGTGTTGTTGTGATACTCTTTTACTTAGCGTAGCATTACAGTTATATTGTAAGTAGATTTGTTTGAATTTATATATTAAATAATAAAATAAACTTTTACATTGTTTCAATGCTGTTGTGTTATAAAACTGTAAATAATAAATGTTGAAATATTAACCTTTTAATTATACAAGAATAAGAACACCATGTCGTTTTTGAGTAGGTTTTTTGGCGTTTTCATAAATTATATGCTTACACCAAGGTGGCACTTGACAGAAAAAAATACTTCATATCAGCCATTTAATGTAACACAATAGCGTAAATGAAAAGCTCTCAAAATATCATTGCTCCAACCCATACAACCCATACAGTAGCTCATATTTTTTAACCTGGCAAGACAGGCTTTATTTCCACACAATAATCATACTAGATCTGTTTTTAGATGACAAATAAACATCCCCTCGGTCACAAACAAGTCCTCCCTCACGTGAACTGCCATTGTTGTCATTCATTCTTTCCACTCTACGTTTGTTCCGATAATTTGCAGCATTGCCCAGAGAATATGGACCAACGCTGCCAAGTCCTCCATCACAGAACATCATCTAAAAACAGGGCTGTGAAATGCAGGGGCCTTTGATGTGTCAGGCTAATTTGATTAATATGTTGGGCTTGTCGTGCTACAATGCACTGCCTTATGCATTTTAAATGACACAAACACAAAGTAGTGCAAAGCCAACAGGCAGTGCATTTTAAAACAAACAACAAATAAGTCTACGTGATGAAAAGTTGCAGTGGTTGTGCTGAGTAAGTGGGAAATTAATTCTGTACTGAACTGATAACTAAAACCATATTGTGCATCAAATGGATTACTATTCTAATCATTTGTATTTACTATTTTATTATAGACTAAATAGATGATGAAATGCTCTCACCAACTCAATCAATGTTCAAGAATGATTATACAGCAAGTGAAGTGTGACATTAGCAGTGAGTCACGGAACATATACAGGCTAGTCCAAAGCAAATGTTGTTTTGAAAGATAATGGGTTCTAGTCAGCCATTGTCCCAGAACACATTTCGCACCTGGTATGGAAATCATAAAGATTGATATAACTCATACTGTATTGCGATGTTACAAATATACCAACATGACAAATAATTAATTAAATAAATGCTGTTATTCTAAATTAAATAATTAACACTATGTATATGTTGTGAAGCTGGCTTTATTAATGTATTAATTAATATACATTTGTTCTTCTTATATATTGTAACTTGACCCTTCATCTACATGCAGAGGGTGCAGTGTAGCATATGGTTGATCATCCCGTGATGATGTCGGAGTGTGTTTGTGTGTCCGCAGACTGCATGTGTGTGGGAGCTATTTCAGACACGCCTCTCAGACTCGAGGAGCCCAAGAGCTGACGTCGGCCTTCACATGTTGAATAATTGAGTGTGGGCTGCCACTGCTGGGGGAGCACCAACTGGAGCAGAAGCGAGCCAGGTGTGTGTGTGAGTCGGGGGAAGGGGGGGGCGGGGGGGTGGGCTTGGGGTGGCGTAGAATGCTCTCTGTATCAAATGGCCTAGATGCTGCAACATCTGTATCATCATGAGCACGGGGGGGTGGGGGGACTTCTTAAGCAGCAATCCCCGCGAAGATGTTTCCTAGCTGACGCCTGTGATCCGGTGGTACTCCCTAAGAACATCTGGAAGGGGGGGGGGCATTTGTACCTCGGACTGTACCCCTGCGTGCGTGCCGGCATTAAAGTTTCAGGAAGGGGCCCGGGGCTGATGAAGACTAGCGTGTAGTGGCGCTGGTTTTACACGACTCCTTCTCCCCGAGTGAGCCCTGGCTGCTGAAAGGCAG
This sequence comes from Typhlichthys subterraneus, assembly GCA_027564835.1. NCBI lineage: Eukaryota > Metazoa > Chordata > Actinopteri > Percopsiformes > Amblyopsidae > Typhlichthys > Typhlichthys subterraneus. The sequence goes on from JAODUH010055530.1 coordinate 3,021, forward strand.
CCATGTGCAACAGCATGTCTGGGACATGGTCCCGTCAGTCTCCAGGTGCGGCCGCGCTAGACACAAGTGTTGAATTAGAGCCATGGGGAGCGTACGGAGCATAAACTAACATCGAACACAAAGACCCAGCGGAATGCTACAGCATGGCCTAGCACTGTTCAATTAGCCTGCCACACGGATGCACAGACAGGCTACTGTACGGGCATCTTTATAAGAACCATTGCTGCACATTTACGGCTGGTTAGAATGAACAGATAAGTTGATGTTTAGCACATTACTAAAGGATAATGAAGACAGGCGTTTGCCTATTGTGCATAATAGGATATAGTCACGTTTAGTTGGCTCTATAGAGTACTGGTAACTAAAATTAAAACATTTTGAAAAGTACCATCACTGGTTATTGCAATTGCTTTATTTGATTGGCTGAAATAAATGACAGGTCATTCACTTGCAGCATATGTGGAGTGCCCATTTCAGCCTCTAGATGGTTAACCTATGATTATACTTTAAAGTTTTCAGCATTAAACTGAAAAATAGCTGTAATATTATCAAACTATTACTTGTCCATGATTTCTATATATAGATAAAATGCTGAAATACTGCAGTTAAAACCTTGTGTTTTTTACTTTGAGCATTTGCATTTTGAGAATGTGCTTAAAATTAAATCATGATGAGAGTAAGTAGCTGAGTAATGTCTAAATGTTTAATTCGCACGTGCCTTTGACACCCTGCCACAGCAATGCACACGGATGGATGCATGTGTGCGCGCACACACACACACACACACACCAAGCATTATAAGAAGAAATCATATCTCTTCATTAAAGAATCATCTTTTTGAATGGACAGTGGCAGGCTTTGTGAATAGGTCTCCTCATGACCAACACCTCACCAATCCAATGAAAGAGCGAAAAATGAAACCTTCAAATTGCTACTTCAATCTCCAAGAGCTTTGAAGTGCTGTTTTCATTCCATTTTGACCAAAATAAATGTGTATTTTTATTATACTACAGTATGTGTCGGAAGGTTGCTAATGGCTTTGGAATAAAAGGTAACATTTTGATTCATCCCAGCACTGGTGGCACATATACCCTTTTTACTTTTTATTCATTTAAAACCTGGAGCGCTTGCATTTGCTGCAGGCCCTGCCTCTACTCCCCTATCAGTGGCTGAATGAGCCAAAGACGATGACCCACTCTGTGGTAATGCTTTGTCTGCAGTAGGGAGTGAGCTCCATGAACCACAGAAAAAGCCTCACTATGCATATACAGTACAATAGCATAGACTCTTACACTAGCATCTCCAGCTCAGCATGACCACTTATGGCGTTTGTGGCTGGCCATATAGCCATATAGCTAGCTATAGCTTCTCCTCCTAATAGGGTTTCCTGATTTTTATATACATATTTTTATGTAAACATGTACGTAAAGTTCCATCCCCATTACAAATTTGTAAATCTTGCTGTGGAATAGCAGGTACCAATAGGGAAATTCATGTATTTAAGATATACTTTTGGATTGTCTCAATTAGTAGACTAATGTCAATTTCACATTGACTTTGTGTAAAATGTAACATTCATAAAACAATATAATTTGTTATCCAGATTGGGTCACAGAATATGATTTGCTGCTTTAGTATAGGTACATATAAAACCAAGTATTTAAATCAAGCATGTAAACTGCTTTTGCTTTACCTACTTCCAGTGAGTATTATAAGGTGGAATATATTTTAAAAGGAACCATTATACGTATACTACAAAGTTAGTGTAACAGTTTCTTAACAAGTTAAGATGCTATGGTAAAAATACCCTTGATAGGCAGGATCACATATAGTACACTTATATTCACATTCTCTCTCTCTCTCTCTCTCTCTCTCTCTCTCTCTCTCTCTCTCTCTCTCTCTCTCTCTCTCTCTCTCACACACACACACACACACACACACACCTGGCCCAACATCAGTATCTGAATAGCCAGCCGTACTAGGCACTATACTGTATATATTTAAAGGCAGGAGTTGTTATGGTAAAATATATACAAGTTGGATAAAATACATTTATTCTTATCAATTCACAGGAATCATTGGGAAATTATTATAATTGTACTTAATACATTTCATATAATTATAATTTAATGAACAATCTTACACTGTGTCCATTTAAGAAATGACATTATTGCTATGTAATAAATGGATAAATATGTACAAATACATGCATCTACCATGGAAGACATTGAAGAAACTGTAATATATTTTAATGGGGTTTAATTATTTCACGTGGATGGATGATGTGAGGATTTCCTACATGACCTATGCAGTGTTGACATTGTGAAAACACATTTGCAAATGTACACTTCCAAACACACGTCTTTCTGCGTTTCCATAGCATACAAGGGGGTGATTAACAATAGCTGATGACAGGGCCAATGTAAACCCTGTTAACATCTCTCACAGAAACAATATGTGCCCTTTACACAGAAAGAAATAAGCCAGTGTTATGATAATGAGCTGTATTTACACTGTTCTCAAAACTTCCTATTTTATCTGCTGGAGTTTTGAAGGGCTCTTGAGCTCAAACAGTGTTTGTTGCAGTTTGCTGAGATGAGAAATGAGAAAAGAGTAGGGTGCCAGGTTTTAGGCTTCGTTTAAGGCCTCTCACTGTCTGTTGTCTCAATTTGTCACTCTTGGCAACTTTATACACCATCCAAGGCCAAAATGTCAAAAGTGTCCTGAAAAGTTACTTCCCTTGTTTGACCATCATTCATGTGGTACCTTTTAGAGGGGAAGCAGAGAAGAGACTGCAGTCTTACTCCCCATTACTAATTTGAGAGATGTAATTTATGCTAGTTTCCATGGTGACTATCTTCTCTGTCGGGTAAAACCCCTATGCTGAAGCAGTCTCCTGACAAAAGTCCATTAATAACTGTATCTCTTGCTTCTTAAAGAAACCTGCGTATCTGTGCATTCGCGGTTGGTCTAAACACAGCATCTGTCAGCCTGTCATTTTGCCACCTTTAAGCGATGGCTTCAAGTTTCCTAGAGCCACGGCTTAGTGGTATTGAAAAATGTCTTCTCTTTAGACTGGAGGAAATGGTGTAGTGAGTGATGAGAAGTCTGTTTAGTGTCAAAACTAGCATTAGCCAGAAAGATTAATTAGCTGGTTTGAAAACAAAAAATGCTTTCATGGTCAGTTATTATTTTTTAACTTGGGTTTTGGCAATTAATTGATGAAATAATAAAGATTTGCGAGTAAGTGATACATTTTTAGATATGATACAGCATAATTGAGATACCATGCCACACGGTAACATTATATTTGGGGTCCAACAAGATAGGTGCACAAATTTGACTTGTGCCCATATTTTAAGTATTGTTTTAGCAAAGATGACTTACCCATCAGACATTATTACTGTGCAATTATAAACGTTAAATGAGTGAAACTAAATTAAATCTGTTTCCTAATCAATGATTTGTAGTTCTATAATTAAAGCATGTAATGAAACTTCAAATGTAAGTACACAACCATCATGTGATATACTCTATTCCCACACATTTGATTGAGTACTGCATATGCAGTACACTTCAAAACAGACAATAGCACATTTGATGTTTCCATTTGAAAGGGATGAGTTCATGTAGCCTGGACCACCAGGAGAGTCATTCCAAATGCAGTTCTGTTCCAAACGTAGCTTTCTTCCAAAGCCCAAGTGAGTATCTTGAAAGGCCAACCCTACAAGATCACTTGTTCCCATGAATCACATGCTAGTGCTTATTGTGTCTCTTGTCCAGCTGTTTGACCTGAACATGACTCTGTTTGACAAGCTACTAGAGGCAGTACAGATCTCAGTCATGCTTTCAAATGATGTGTTTCTACAGAAGCATGTGTACTGTAACTACATTTGCATTGTCCATTATTGTACTGAATTTGACACTTTAATTATGAAACCATTGGTTTTCAATGGTCATTTGTACATTAATTATTTAAATAGATTCAAAAAATTAAATAAAAATAGACTGTAGACATATGAGCATTGTTGGCTACTGTAACGCTTTGTGGTGCTATATAAACCACAAATCATCCAATTTAGCAGAAAAACAATTGAGCTCAGGCCAGCTGTTGTACCTGCTCGTGTGTGTGACTTGTTTGTTTTGATGGAATAATGACTGATCATTAACACATTAGAATCCGCCTAACACAATATTAAGAATGACAAGCCAGCCTGAAGCAGAGGCGGTGTTATACTGTGATGAGGAAGCAGGCTGTTTATTTATGTCATGCCACAAACTTGTAGCCTTTAACTAGCATTCATTATATTGTTTACTAATTACCATGACAACATGACTGTCTTTGCCATACTGTAGTACAGCCCTAGCAGTGACAAACTTGCAGTGATAATCAATTAAATGGGTTCAATACCCCCACTCCTATCCCCCCTACATACACACGCACAAACATACGCGCACACTGTATAAACCAACCCCCATTCCGTTCAAGCTTCCATCCCAATTATTATTAAGAGCTTAACAATAAGAAAATGTAATGCATAATAGCAGTACTGGAGATTTATAAACAAGTCCATATACTGACATTTTCATGGCTGATATTTTCAACAAGACGCAGGCCATTTTCCTTGTTTTTATTTTTTCAGTTCTTTTTTATGCAATCTTGCTAAATTGTTCAAAGATCCCATTGAAATCATCCAATATGAAATGTCATGATGCAACTCGACTACATCCTGAAACCTGTAATAGCAACAGTTAAATATATAGTAGGCCTACAGTAAAGGCCTATCTGTACCGGTACAATGTATACTGTATGTTTTATTGGCTGGACAGGAATATGTGTACAGTTTGCTTATACAATCTGTATACTGTTTACTGTTATTGTATTTAGTCAACATGTAAATAATGTGGAATAGTGTATAAATACACATGAATGGAACCAAATTATATCAAGCAATGTATGCAACCTGCTCCAGTAAAATGTTAATTAAGTGTTGTTAAAGTGTTATTTTTGAAATGCTAGCCCATCTAAAAGAAGGTGTTAGATAGAATAATGGCATATGGTGCAAAATATTTGTTGTTTTGTTTTGGACTTCACATTTAATTGCAGGCCAGTTGTTGCAGTCTTAACAAGAGAATATACAGTATAGTAAAGGCATCACAAAACATTTCCGCATAAGTTTCCAGAAAGACAACCTTGTTATTTTGCAGTGCAAAGTGCATTATTTGAGGAGTGCATATTAGAAATTTCACATAACTAACTAAATATTAAGCCGTATAGTGCATATCAAGCAAATAACCCACCTTTTCATTTGCCATAACAGACCTATCAGGTTTAGTAGAGAAGGGCATGAAGTTAGAAAGAGATGAACATGTGATTCATAAACAAACATCCATACAACATCAATTAGCTCTATGAAGATTTGTTAATTAATGATCAGAATCAGTGAGAGAGCCAGCAACACTCCTGCCCCAATGGCTGTTGAGCTGGCAAACACTGTGTTAAGTTGTCCTAATAAATAAAAACATAAATAAACAAATTGTTGTTTTAATAACCACATAATACTACGTTTTTAGGTAGACCTTTCTTCTAAATTCTAAATTTATTTAAAATAAAAACGAATTAAAAAAAACTGTTCTTATTTGCCTTAAACTTTCTAAATGGACTAAATGTAAACATTGAGGTAGCCAGGTCTATACAGCATCTTAGCATACCAAGCCTATAATCAACCAGTGCAACATCAGTGAACACACGGCAATTAAAGAGCAGAAAAGAACCAACAATGAAATGTCTGATAGACGCACCGTGACATCAAGCGCCAGCGTGCTCAAGTCTGGTGACTTGAGGTTTCAGGAAAACCATTGTTTGGCAGCAATAACATCCTGGCGCCCCGCGTAGAAAAACCGCAACATGCGACTATAGGTAACATATAGGTTTCTTGTAGCCTATAGGTCTTAACATAGACCGACTAATGCATAGCAAAATACACACTGGTTTGTGCAGGTAGCCTGGTACAGGTAGTATATGTTTAAATACATTTTAAAATTAATAGGCATACAATTATTTATTAATCGATCAATTAGGCTACCATTCAATTATTTCGTCCAAAATATAGCAAAATTCTGATATTCTGAATAATGAGCCAAGTTCATCTTGTAAGTGTAAATCTACAGTATAGCCTGTTGTCAATTTATTATTATTATTATTATTATTATTATTATTATTATTATTATTGTGACTTAAAAAAAATAATATTGTAGAGCGTGTCATAAGTTAATTTAAATTATTGTATTATTAGGCTATGTACGTTACTATTCCCTTAATATTCATCTTTGCGTAACCTCTGTAGTTTCAAGCATGTGGGTTGAGAAGATTGTGAATTGTAGCCTACTTAATCCGTATACCCTACTCAGCCTTGCATGGTTCAATTTTACTAATGTAAAATATATTGGCTGCATTTGACAGATGTCTAAATCTGACAGCCTAATACTTTCACTGCTGTTAAATCCACACGAGTTTCCTCTTGTGAGTTTATCATTAGCAGGAACTGCATGGTTCATAAAGATACACAATTCCCAAGTATATCATACATCAACATTTAAAAAGGTGTCTTGCTGTACTTCTGTCAGGGAAATCATACTTTCCATATGTATTTGATTTCCCCTGCACTTTGAAAGCACAAGCAAACGTTTAATGAATTAATTTAATTAATTAATAAATAAAATAAGCTTAGCCTATTTCAACGTCGAAATATTATTAGCCCCCACATTAACTTACAATATATAAATGGGTTACACTTGGAATTTTAAGAGCATAGCATTGAATACATTAATTTGAATATTCGAGTTGTTCATGGCCGTTAGGCTACTGTATGAAAACACAAATTATTTAAAATTGGCATATGCTGTTAAAAAGGAAATGACAAAAAAAGAAAAAATCCAAAGCCACCCAATATGTAATTAGAATTCTGTATAGCCTTGGACTATAGCTAATGTTAAAACAAAAAGCATAGTCCGCACAGCAATTTTGAAAATAAAGCGTGGGCTATAATCACCGGCAGACAGCAAGGCAAGCCACAACGTTAAATTAAATGAATCTGTGGCAATAAGATATTAGCCTATTCCAGTTAGTTCCCAACCAAAGTTATAATTGCCGCCAATGCGAAGCAGCCCCCAATCCGTACATACTGTGATCCATTTTGCCTGGTCTCTTCAATTTAGATAAATATCCCCCAAAATCTTTGTGCGCTGCTTCTCACGAGGGACTTCATTTCAGTCTTCAGTGTGTCCCGTTGCAGGTGCCTATTCGTTAAATGCTGCACCAATTCAATGGCTCTCTCAGTGAGTAGCCAAGCCTACCGTAGTCTATAATTAATTTCAAGTTGCTGGGTGCACCATATCATTAGGGCTAAAACTGAGAACTGTCACGATTTCTAAAAATAGCCTACATTATTTCATACACCGCCGATATGCCTGGCAGTGGCAAGCTCAGTAAACAGACTATTCAGATAAATACCCAATGTAGCCTACAAGCTAAAAGAGAGTATTTGATTGGGCTGTCAATATCTCATCCAAATAAAGCTGGAAAAAAGGCACGACCACATTTATTTAAAAAGCCCAAGCAAATAGCAAAAACCTATACAAGCCTAGAGATGTGCATGCCATGAAGAGCTCATGTTGATATAGGCTAGCCTAAAGTAGACTATTATTTGAAAAGTAAGGATTGGTCTTAATATAAAATGGTACCGTATAGCAGCAGGCAGCATATTACGTGGCGAATTGATCTTCCAAAAGGTGGACTGAACGGAAGAAATGAAGCCACATAGGAAGTTCACGCTAAATGTGGCATAATATTTACTGACAGTGTTCTACTGCCCTCTGGCGGTCAGTAAATCGTATAGCATGTGTTGCTCTGCTTGGCTTCTGCGCAGTGGTGGAAACCCCGTGAAACTGAAACCAACTTTTATATCCTATTTATTTAGCGACTGTTTTGGCGGTATACATTAGCTCCAACATGTTACATGCATTCATATGCCTTCTTAGACCAACTTAATTACAGGGTAAAATGAAGCAAGGTCTGTTCGCTACGGAATACTTTGTTTGAGTTTGATTACTACAGTAGGCTATGGCTGGAAAGCACACGGAGGTAAGCTATGAAAATGATTATTGCTAAAATAATTGAAGGTAGGCTTCAACATCGCTGTGCTAAGTTGATTACCAGCGGGCTGTATCCTAGGCTACAGGTAGCAAGGTAGCACGTGTATCGTTTTGGTGGGCACACAAGGCTTGTTTTTTAAATCTATGTTTTGGATATTTAAAGGAGAACGCTAGCCTATGCCTATTGTATAGGTTAAAGGTATGGTCCCAATTCACCTAAGGATGTCAAATTAACTGCAGCATAACAACCAATAAATATGCCTATACTTTATACCTCATTATGTGCGACCCGCATAATTGACTTATTGTTTGCTAAATGTATTTCAAAAACAATTATTACATGAGGTGATAATAGTCTCTGTTAAACAATTAGTTTGACATCCTGATGTCAATTTGTTAGTGTATAACTTATATGTATAGACTAATATCTTATTATAAAATGTACAAAAGCAGAAGATACAGTATACATGTATTTCAAAAACAAGCCTTAAGGAACATGATGGATAATATTCTCTGCATATGGTTTGACATCCTGAGGTCAATTGGCCAAGCAGCATAATATATGTATGTAGCCTAGAGTACGGTGTATAGGCTATAGGCTGCCTTATATTGTAATATGTTTTATTCCCAATCTCCCCTCTTTTAACAGACTATGGCTACTGTTGTAATTCAAGAGGCTATAAGAATCTTAGAGTACAGCACTGGAGGCTTCTTATAGCCTCTTGAATTACAGTATAATCCATCTACATGTTTGGCAAACATTGTTCTAATGTTTGAAATGTACTATAATTATAATTATTGTCTTATTGTTTTGTAGCTCATCACAGATGTTTCCATCACTGTCAGTAAACGTGATTATAAAGACACAAGGCAAGTGATGTCAATTCTCAAAGGCTACAGTAAGAAGGAAGTGGAATCACATTTCCAAGTGGAAGGGTCGTATGAGGAAATGGAAGATGCTTTCATGAAGTTGTCAACTCTAGAGCTTATCTCCACTGGTACCATGCATAACAGCCCAAATCATCAGTACAAGGACTTTTCAGTCACAATAAAACCTGTCGAGGTAGCTGGTGATGTTATGGCCTATATTGAGAAAACACATTCAAAGGAACTCCAAAGAATTCAAGGAAGTAATGTCACGATTGAGACACAACCTAGCAAGGGAACAGCGCCCTGCAAACACAGTGGAAATATGATGGTGACATTCAAATATAACAACATTGAACCAGTTCATATTAGATTTGTCAGAGAAAGATTCATCACGTTCTACCAGAGGATGGCTTCAGACATGCAAGTGAAGTCTGTCACAATTGATCCAGTCAACTACCAAGCTTTGCAGGCAAGTTTTCCAAAGCTACTTATTAAAGCCAGCCGCGGTAAACCTGAAGCTACAGTGACTGGACCTTTTACTGAAATTGCATCATTGGAAGATTACATTAAGCATAACACCTCAAGACTAACAGAGACTCAAAATCCACGACGTGGAAGTCCGACTCACACCACAAACAGAAGTATGTTGCCTACTCACAGAAACCAGCATGACGAAGACGAGCAGTGTGCGATTTGTTTAGATGATCTAAAGACAGACATAAAGACTTTGCCATGCAAACACTCCTTTTGCAAGGACTGCATCAATAGGGCTTTTGAGCTCAAACCTGCTTGCCCTACCTGTGGCGTGCTCTACGGCACTTTAAAGGGAACCCAACCTGATGGAGGGAGGATGGATGTTACCTACAGGGAGTCTTCTCTTCCCGGATTTGAGAATTATGGAACAATCGTTATAAAATACTACATTCCAGACGGCATTCAAAAGGTACGTTATGACACTGCATGGAGCAAATGGATGGTTACTTATAAAGTGGATATTGTCTGTAACTCCCTTGTTAATGAAAGCTTTAAAAGGGTGGTCTGTAACATAAAATAAATACCATTAAATAGTCCACCCATCCTCATCCACTTATCCGTAGTCGGGTCGAGGGTGCAGCAGCTCCAGCAGGAGACCCCAAACTTCTCCTTCCCGAGCCACATTAGCAAGCACTGACTGGGGGATCCCGAGGCGTTCCCAGGCCAGTGTGGAGATATAATCTCTCCACCTAGTCCTGGGTCTTCCCCGAGGCCTCTTCCCAGCTGGACGTGCCTGGAGCACCTCCCAAGGGAGGCACCCAGGGTGCATCCTTGCCCGTACCACCTCAACTGGCTCCTTTCGATGCAAGGAAGCAGCGGCTCTACTCCGAGTTCCTCACGGATAGCTGAGCTTCTCACCCTATCTCGAAGGGAGACGCCAGCCACCCTCTTGAGAAAACCCATTTCGGCCGCTTGTACCCGTGACCTTGTTCTTTTGGTCATGACCCACCCTTCATTACCATAGGTGAGGGTAGGAACAAAAATTGCCCGGTAGATCGAGAGCTTGGCCTTCCGGCTCAGCTCTCTTTTTGTCACAACAGTGCGGGAACGTGATTGCAATATCGCTCCCGCTGCTCCGATTCTCCGGTCAATTTCCTGCTCCAATGTCCCCTTACTCGCAAACAAGACCAAGTACCATTAAATAGTAATGCAATCAAATTGCATATTTAGTATTATGCATGTACAGTAGAGCAGCAGTCTTATTGGTTGAATCAGTGTATAATGTAAAGTATATAGAAACCACCAAAGAGTAATACAGTAAGTCCTCCATTATAAGTGAATGACCTGTCACCCTGGCTTTCTTAACTACTATTAAGACTTTTTCTTGACTAGTGTAACTTCAAAGGGACCCAAATGACACTGTATTCATTTGAAGCATCCACCTCTTTCATTGTAGGAGGAACACCCTCATCCAGGTCAGCGATTTGAAGGTGCATCACGCACAGCCTACCTTCCTAACTCCTCAAGGGGGAAGAAAGTTCTGGAGCTACTAAGACGGGCATTTAATCAACGACTTATCTTCACCATTGGCCGATCTTCTACAACTGGTAGGAACAATTTGGTGACATGGAATGATATCCACCACAAAACCTCAACACATGGAGGGCCTATTTGGTAAGCATGTTTATTTTATATTTTCATTCCATCTCATTATATATTTCAGCTAAGAAATGTGTACTAAGAAATTACTATACAGTAAGCTACAAACCAAAATGATCTTCCTTAAAAATTAGGAAAATCTACAATGCATTGTCTGTTTTACAGCTACGGTTATCCAGATCCTGATTATCTTAATCGTGTTGAAGATGAACTGAAAATCAAAGGAATTGAATAACATTCTAAGAAACTTAACAAATAAAAACACTAATGTCTCACTTACAACATACTTTCCGTTTATACTCATCATTATACATCAAGAACTGACAATACATGTAATAATACAGTAGGTAACTAGACACTGCAGAACAGCTGTAGTGGATTAGTAAAGAAGAATGACAAATGTTAAATCTTGCACGCTAACAGTTAGCATTATAACTGCTAAACTTTCATTAGTTTTACTGTATGTGTGACACCTATAATGAGGTTTATCCTTAATATAACTATTTACCCAACCACACTGCTTATTAAAACTGTACACATATGTAAACACAAAATTACAGTACATACTGTAATAACACTAGTTCCTGCTTTTTCGGCAAGTTTGAGTTTATTGAACATAAACAAGTACATAAGCTACTATTATTAGAACTTGTAAAATGCCAAAAAAAAACAATTCAGTTGCAAAACAAGGAAATGCCATAAAAACGTAATACGGAAAATACTTGGCCTCCTTGTCGTAGCAATTTATACATTATGTACATATGTACTGTTTTTTTTTTTTTTTTTTTTTTTACATTTTCCAATTTCTATAAGGCACCAAATGCTAAATAGCATATTTTTCAATACATTTGTGCAGAATATAAAGTAAGATATCCAATTTTAAGTAAACTGATAAACAGATAACATTGTGTCTTCATTGTGTCCATTTTCTATACATTTATTTGTAGAAAATCAATGCTGGGTCCTGCCTGTAAATCTTCATAACTGACAGCTGCTAGAAAACTGACAATCCCCATTCATTAAAGATAATTATTTTTGTGGAATATAATTTCTCAATTAAATTATATTCAAGACCAATCTTGGTCTTGAAAATAACTGACACTATAAACCTAATTTTAAGAAATCAAATGTGCATTAATAAAGTGTACGAGAACATACGTGAAATGATATTAAATATAATATTGACATACAATATTATACATTTTGTTTTATATTTTGTTTGGTCAATTTGGTCTATATTATGTTATTTTATCTAAATTATGTTAACAGTAATTATCAGTAAGTAACAGTATCTTCTGAATATTAGAATCAAAGAACAGGTTTGGCAGCAAGTCATTGTATGCTGTATGGTAGAATGGTAAGAACAAACATGGGTAGAAGTTTAATTTTAGAATACATTTGAAGATGGGGACTAATTGACAGACAAATCTGGTTAAAGTGTGTCTCCAAATATTGTGTATTAAGAATGTGTGATTGGTTACTAAAGATGTTAACTTCTGATATTCTTCAAAAGTAAAAGGGCAAGCTCAAATGGCCAAATGCCAGTGTAACAGCATTATTTCCCCAAGAAATATATAGAATACCATGAGCACAAGCAGCATATTTACTCCTCTGTCTTAAAGCACAGCAAGATATAAAAAACAAGCAGCAAACACCAATTTATATATATATATATATATATATATTTTAAAAACCTACCCAGGAATAAAAGGAATGGTTTAAAAAATAAGTACTTTTAAATGTCACTGTCAACACGGGCAGCAAACGTTATAGCCACCCAATATTCAAGCAATGTTTAAAGTTCTGTGTGAAATGTAAGGCTGTGTTCAACACTGCCTCTTCTGTTGAGTGGACCTAGCAGGCAGACTACAGAATACTGAACAGGAATCTTTGCAAATTCCTGCTAGCAAAGGCCACCAATGGTGTTTCTGCCATATAGTTCACAATATGACTACACCATGTAAAATATACTCATTTTTTCTCTGCCAATTTACAGTAGTCAATAATCCAGTCCCACTTACAGTATTTAACACCCAGTTAGTATTTTTTACTACAATTGAAAACACATTTGATTTTTTAAATAATAATAATAATTCTCAGGTTAAATTGGAGGATTTAATTGAAACAAATATTATATTACATTAACAAAAATAAAGTGCATATGAACACTTCCAGTATACACAAATAACTTTGTACTTTAAAAAAGGTACAACTTGCAGTAAACAAGATTCAATTGTATCTTTTCTGAACACAATCCGCTTAATCTCTAAAAAAGAAAGTCATTAGTTACTGTACACTGAGTAATGTCCATGTCTTGAAAAAACATTTTTGCTGTTCTAAATATAAACCTAGAAAGACTTTATTTCTACATTTTCTTTTATATGTGTCTGTAAATAGAACACATTTCAAGCAGGTTATTTAAAACCGTATTCATACAGACCTTTGATCCTGCAAATCACTGCTTTCTGACAATGTCTATCTGAACCTGTGATTCTCAAACAATAGCTCAGCACCCTCCAAGTGGTCACAACATGGGGCATTTAAGTATATCAAGGTTTCAAATCATTTTGGTCAAGTACAGTATTTGCAGTCTTAATTTATAATCTAAATCATCAATTGCTTGCAACCAATGTTGGACTACATTGAATGTGGGGGTATCACAGGTCAAAACGTTTGAGAACCACTGATCTGAGCAAACCTGTGCTCATAAATCCAGCTGTCAGGGATGAGGCTGTGTGGAGGGTTTTGTGATTGGGAGAAGCAGCAGTATGGTGTGGATAAGCTCATCCTGTTGCTGTCTGGTTGCCAATGACTCGTAAGATCTCTCGATGGATGCCAGGGTCCTGTGTGTTAATGCTCGTATCTCCCACCTGCCCATCCTCATAGCTGACATTGACAAGAGAACACAAAGAAGGTTTCAGCTGTGGCACACATGCTTTTATGTAAACAAGAAAGTGTGTGTATTCCAGATATTGGTTGTGAATTCATTCACCAAAGAAATACAGTTAATTCTAATATACAAATTAAAAAGTAAGTGCTAGCCATGACATACTTACACAAAGAAAAAGCGTGTACAGACATGGTCTGTGTTCGGCACAACCCAGATATCGCCATGTTTGTGCAGGTCAGGGGAAGTGATGACTGGAACAACAGAACCAAGTTTACAGTAATTTAGGACAGCATTTAATCATAATCCTAGTCCTTTTACAAACAATAAAATCAAAGTCATGCAATTTCTATGTATTTATAGCTTTGGACGACAACTGACTTACTAGACAACCTACAACTGTAACGGCGAGCAGGAAGGGCAGGAACCAGGCGCAGGTTTTGGGTGCAATGACGCGTTTAATAAGGACAAAAACAAACTGGAAACAATACCTGACAATAAACCCAACCAAAGCCCCAACCTCAAATACCCACACAAAACCCACAGGTGTGAACACCCGTGAGACAGGGAGCGCTGGGGAACATCCTGGATGCCCTGGACGATACAACAACACAAAGCCCTGAAGGAATGTGATTTGATTATTCAACTAATAATTATGGTAATTGCCTTTGGCAGACATGTCATACTTCATTTACCACTTCAGCTGTATTTCCTGTCCTCTCATGCATAAATGTCCCACTTGGCCACAAACAAAATACAGTGCTTAATTTGTATTTGTGTATAATGTATTGCCCATTTCAACCTCACCCAGCAGTTGTCCCACCTACAGACTGGACGGCAGGATACAGCTATGTCATTGTATTCCCCGATACCCAGCTGTGTCTGCAGGTCAAGCAGCTAAAGGCTGCACCCGCACTGAGCACAACCAAATTAACATTTACCTGTGGGTGTTCCCCTTTGTTCTGTGCTGTCATGTAACTCCCTATAAAGCTCAAAACCTGCCTTTGTTACCAGGAGCGGCCGGTACATTATGGGCGCACGGGCGCCGCCCTTCAATATATCCTCCGGACGCAGCTCAGTGCGCCCCGGAAACGCCTCCTTTTATTAGCAGCAAATCAGCGCTGTGAGTTTAGCGTCATTGTGTTGATTTAGCTGTAGGATAATTAAGACTAGAGGATTGTGTATTGTGTGCTGTCCTACCTGGCTACTAGCTAAACTACTACAGTACTGTTTGTTACCGTGGGTTTGTTAACATGGACATAACTTGTGTTAAAAGTTAT
>JAODUH010055551.1:0-18341 GCA_027564835.1 Typhlichthys subterraneus
GAAAATCAAAACTTCTGTACGTAATTCACAATCTTTATAAATAATTAAAACATTCCTATGCAATTCAATGAAGGCTTCTATTCTGGAAAAAAAAAATCGGAGATAGTGTTGCCAGCCTAAGATTCTGTTGCCAAAAGAACGGTAATGCGGATGGGACTAATGCTGTAGCCATGCATTACGTAAATCTCACTCGCCAGTAATTCATGGATTCTATGGCAACACACACTATTGGGTTGTGGCATGCCTCGTAGCGCGTCCACTTTTTGCACGGGGAGCTGGGTCTGTTACTCATAGTTGGTTTTTAGTATTAACACAAATTACGCAAAATAATTCAAGCATAGTTGTAAGACCTTTTGCTCACAGTTTCGTCCCCCTCCCCCACCTAAAGAAAGCTCTCCGTCGCCATTGCCAGAACCCAAATTGTCCACCCTATCCTACTGTTTACACTGTGCAGCACAGCTGCCTATAGAAGCTTTTATGGCGAGTAGAAATGAGTGTTGCCATGTAACCTGATGTGGGGAAGAGTCCACTGAAATGGTTTGGCACTTTTTGGAAGTGACGTGATTGTCTATCACCGTATCATACCTAAACTACGCCTGTAGCTGCCAGTATGACGCTGATTGGTCAGTCACTGGTGGTTTGACTAAAATTACTTTTGTTACTGCCAGTATAGGCCTATCCTATTTGGCAACATAGGCCTATACATTGCATTTATTATAAGCACTCAATTATTGCTTTGAAGAGTTTACATGTCTTGTATGTTGCAATTTGCATAATGTGCAATTTATAAACAATCAAGGCAAGCATTTACATTTACATACATTTTGGCAGACGCTTTTATCCACAGCGACTTACATGTACACTTGTCAGTAGTTGGACTAATCGTATACCAGCAATTATAAGCAAACAATATTCTAAATAGAACAATTACAGCATAATGTCATCATACCCATTACCATGTAATCAACCATATAAAATACAATAGGTAATGGCCTATCTTATAAAGTGCTTACATATTTTATCTTTATCTTTTTTTTTTTTTAATAGAGAGATAAGACCATGAAAAATGGGATTCAAAGATGGTACTCATGATAGGAGAGAGTGCTAAGAGGTGGCGAGGTCCCTGTTCAAGGTACCAAGGTGCATTGTGTCAAGAGATGTCTTGAGTTTCTTAAGGAAGATGTGTAGTGTCCTATGCTGCAAGTGCAACATTCTGGTTCCCATTGTTAGTGCCTAATATGAATGTATATTATAAATATCTAGCATACATGTCTTTTTATGCATTATAACTAAATCCTTCTTTTTGTGTATAACATGTGAAGCACAATGAATTTGCCTTGTCTATGAATGTGCTCTATAAACGAAGTGCCTGTCTTGCCTGCACAGCCTTATTAGAGCAAACAATTATGATGACTATCAAAGGTCACACTTCCTGCGTGTGAATAGACAGCATGATAATAATCCTCTGAAGGCTCAGCCACCGAGCTAAGCTGTGAACAAATGGTGTGTTCAGTGGGGCTGCACGTCCAAATAAAAAATTTTTTGTGAATGCGTCTATAATGTTCTTGAACTACCTTTGAAGACATTTGCTGCATGTAATGGGAAGTGGGCGAGTGTTGCTCAATGACATGTTAAAAGTGAAACTGCATATGTGGAACCTGTTATACATAGACCAATTTGTGAGTATTTGTCATCATCACTATTTTGTACCAGTACCAAATGGTACTAACTGGTCGCTTTAATTACCATCTTATTTCATCTTAAATGTATGCTGTCTCAATCTGAAATTAAATGCATGAAATGTAAAATCAGAAAATGTTCATGACATCAATGTGGACACAATTCTGATTTCCCACAAAATGGAAAATGTGTAGTGCACTACAGCACCAACAGATGTGGTTCTACCATCATCTTTGCATCTGTACAGATGAAATGCAACAATCTACAGCAGTAAAACACACTACACCTTTGTTGTTGTTAGCCATGTGAACATTGTTCAACCCACAGCTATTTTCCTTAATTCAACTTAAAGTAAATGGTACACCATCCTGAATGCAGCCAGTCTGTGAGATTAGGTAATGCTGTACTTCACCCATACAGACAGTAGAGGGAGCAATATGGCAGGGAAGAACAGTCAGCAGTCAGGGGGAGGAGGCGCTGTACCAAATACAACCATGTGTATCGTGTGCAAAACAAGTGCTGTAATTCTCGTAATTATCTTCAGGCCTAAAGACAACCAGTATACATATCTTTTGGATTTGAAGCCTGAGGACATGCCAAATAGGTTCTGCCTCACCAGAATTGTATCCAAGCAAGCTGCAGTCACGTAAGGTCACGGTATGCCGTATTTCTTATAGGTACAGTACACTCTGAATAGATCAGACACAACATATTGTGCAATAATTGTAAACAACTAACTGCTACGAACTAGAATACCGCAGGTCAGAATAATGTATATGCAGCTCCCACATAAGACTTCAAATAATGTAGTGTTTTTCCTTCTCATGTGTCATGTGTGTGGAAATTAGATAGTGTTGTTGTTTTACACACTTAAAGTACACATTAAAATCCAAATCAATCAGTAATATTACCTAACCTATACTTGTACTAATTAAAAATCTGCTAAATTACCTGATTGTAAAGTGAGTGTAATACAATCGCCCTCTCATTTAAAACACTATATTATTTATTGAATATTGCACATTGGGGTGGACCTGCCATGATATCACAAAGTCCTGACTGGCACAGAGGACTATTATTAGCTGAAACACAGAACGCCAAACACCGCCTTGTGTCCTTGTCAGCTGGGGCCGGCCTGAAAGGAAAAGATTACTTAACAATAAAAGATCTGTCTCCCAGATCCACTTCCTGAATACACATGGATCCAAAATGAAGGCGTAGCAGAAAGACAAATAGCTGTTCATTGTTTGTTTGCGCTCCCCCCCCCTCTCTCTCCTGCTTCTCCCATGCCTCTTCACACAGACCACATCAGCCCTCCTCCCCAGCTCTCTGTAGGTCGGTGGTGCAGCGACAGTGACGCAGCACTCGGCGGCCTCCATAGCACCACCAGCACGCAGAGAGGACCAGGGTTTCTCCACGATCCCCGCGGACGGCTTCCAGGCGGCAGCACAGAGGGGGGAGAAAAGGTAAAGCTGAATCGGATAGCAGTTGTTCTCTTACTCTCTCCTCCTACACAGACGCACTCATTTCCCTAGCAGAAAGTGACAGAGCCAGCCAGGGCGATATGCACCGGAACATTTGTCGTAGGCAGACAAGCACTACTGTGACCGGGTGAATATGTGTGGGCTGAGTGTGAGGATAAGGCCTGCTTAGCCTCATACCGCAGTCACAGCCTTTCCTGTTGAGCAGGGTGTGCCTTAAAGATACACAAGGACCTAGAAGCTTGGTCCTCTAGTTGTGTTTGGGTATAGATCCTTGCATTACATTACATATGCAGTACAAATCACACTAAGATTATACGTACGCTCATAGCTTCCTCTATTCAGCAAAACAATACACAGTAGTTCTACATTAAAGGTATAGTCAGCCATTCTGGAGTAAGCTTGTTGATATTTGAGCCACCTGTCCCTTCACCTGTCCCTTCAATGCCAAAGGGTGCTCTCTCAGAAGCTCCGCCCCACACATTACCAAGATACAAAATTGTCATGTGGTGTGGTCTGCACCACATTGTGTTCCCATTTACAGAGTCAGGGCTGTATAGAAACACCAGATTCAGGCAGTAGTAGACTCACTGAATCTGACAAAAACTGTTTTGCTTACAATCGCTGACCCTGCCTTTAAATTGCTCATTATTTCATAAAATGTAGTACTCACAAATACGTTTTCTAACGTAATCATACAGTAAAATCAAACCGTAAAAAAAACAAACTACAGGTTAAACACTATTGCATTTGCTTTTTCTTAAAATTATGGCAAGTGACAATACCATAGATGGTGCTGTCTTATCTTCGTGTTAGAATGCTTCAGATTAGGTTTGTTAATATACTGTATGTTGCTTAAATGTACAGCTTTGTCATCCAAACAAGTGACCAGTATAATGTCACACATCACACAGGAACAAATTTGTGTATTAGTTTTGGAACCTTTGCACAACCATTAGGTTGGTTAATCTTTCTTTGTGGTTACCACAGTAACGCAGCCCAGTGCAGCACCACCTTACACAACGAGCAGCTGGGCTGGACTGCCGCCAGGGCTAGCTACCCGCCGGCCGACTGCTCCCCAAGGCTAGCTATCTTGCGCGGCAACCCTTGACAGTTCTCAGGTAACAGAGGCGGAGCTTGGCCCTGCCACCACGGCCAGTGCCAGAAATAGCAGCCCGGCTCATTTGCATCTTGCTCCCACACAACACAACACAACACATGGTGCATGATGGGTAATAAAGGGTGTGCAGACGGGAAGGACAGAAAATAATGGCTGGGCTTGAGAAATGACCGGTAATAATCACTTAATAATGTGTACTGTACGAAACAGCACAGTTCAGACACAGCGGCATTCTTGGTTGTGTGTGTGTGCAAGGTGCCATGTCTGGTTCACCTCTGCCCCTCCCCCACCCGTGTCTGCAGCGCTGACGCATGCTGCTGTGAAGCAGCAGCAGCAGCCTCCACATAAGAGCTGCACAGCCTCCCTCCCTCCCTCCCTCCTGAATTAACGTTCTGCCCTGCCCCTGCACCATGACTATGGAGAGAGCGCTGACTCTAGATGCGCATATCGGGTTGCCGCCACAAACATCTAACTCGTAGTTTCCGCGTAACTGCAGTGTGTGCGTACGCATGAGCGGCTGGTTTAAGTGCTATGTGCAGCCATGTTCGCTTGCACAAACAGGGCACTACATTACGCATTCATTAGACGGGTTGTTTTTCTCTGCGTGCTCCGGATCAGGTGCCTTGCTCCTTATGGTGTGACGTGGTGGGAATATACGCCGTAACGCTGATACAGTAGCTGTGTGTGATGCCGTGCACTGCGTTTCCATCTGGCGCGCCCAATAACAGTTACCGTTTCCTGCGTGGCAGCTGCAGAAGGCTGTCGAGAGCTGCAGAAGGCTGCAGTTGCCCCAGCAGTGATCAGACAGAGTCGCAGTCCACTACTGCTATAATACTGCTATAACGGCGCGTGACCAGCAGGGGGCGGGGGTGGGGGTTCTCCCTGTAGACACTGATGCCGCCAAGGAAGTAGGACGCGCGTGCAGACGAACCAAGAGCAGTAGGCAAGAGCAGAACTAGCCCGAGAACCCGGGGTGCACGGTTAGATGAGGGCGCTGGAGCCTGAGTATTCTGCACAGAGAGAGAGAGAGAGAGAGAGAGAGAGAGAGAGAGAGAGAGGACATCCAGGATTGGTTGACCACAGAGGAATTCTCCCTCCAGGCCTCAGGAGCCACAGCTGATCACAGCCTAGTGTACTGTTAACTCTCCTTGTATACGGTCACACACACAAGTTCATGCAGACAAACGCCCACCTCCGTAATGACTAATGCACAACACACTAATAAAAATGAATGGACACGTGCACATGCTGTTATGTCAACTATCACATGAGTTTGATTGTCTTCTGGCAGAAAGCAGGAGGAATGAGAAAGAACGTGCGCGCACACAGAACAGCATATGGCTGCACAGTCAAGCCACACACATGTCTCATGCACAACTGGGTCACACATGTCTCTTTAAGAAACTACATCAGGTTACAATTGATTGGTTGGTTGCATAATAGTCTTTTTTGTTGGGTTTGGTTTGATTTAGCAGATCAGGTAAACTAATGTCTGGCATGGTATACAGTATATCGATATTAACATTTCATGTTTTCTGTATCGGTGACTATAGCTTGTAGCTACTGCTGGGCTCAAGCAGATGTTCCCTAGAGTGTTAAAACAGCATATAGCATTACTGTGAAAGGCTCTTCACACAGTCAATGTACTGTACAATAAACCATATATTCTAGTAACCAGCCTGTGTCTTATGGGATTGCTGCATACGCGCTTCACGTTATCGACCTCATGATCGGTGCTTTAACACACATACACACGCACTTTCTCTCACTCTCTCTCCCTCTCTCATGTTCTCTCCTGCTCATGTTTTCCATGGCAACCATGACAAACTTAACTTCTAAGGGATCATAAGACACATGGAGAGGGAGAGAGAGAGAGAGAGAGAGAGAGAGAGAGTGAGAGAGAGAGAGAGGGAGAGAGAGAGAGAGTGAGGGAGTGAGGGAGTGAGGGAGGAGAGAGAGAGTGAGGGAGTGAGGGAGAGAGAGGGAGAGGGAGAGAGAGAGTGAGGAAGAGAAAGAGAGAGAGAGGGAGAGAGAGAGAGAGAGAGAGAGAGAGAGAGAGAGTGAGGAAGAGAAAGAGAGAGAGAGAGAGAAAGGGAAAGCACCACTACATAGGGGGGAAATCCAGTTTCTTATGAGTTGGTCATTACTATAATGTAATCCACATTTATTCAATCAAGATAATGACATAAATACTCAATTAAGGTATTTTCAGATTTCTGGGAAATATTTTGACATTATTCATTTTGCTTTTGCTCTTGAAGGCATACAGTATAGAAGGCACCAAAGACAGATTGTTTTCCAGCAGGCCAATACATACAAATATAGGTCAACAAATATCTATTAAGTGTGAGATTGCCCGTAGAGACTGACTTCAAGGTCAAAGTTCATGTTACACTCTGTCTATTCTTCTAAAGTGCACACTGATAGTTGCCTCTCAATACTTTCATGAATAAATAATAATGAATAAACTCACTCAGCTATGTCAAAGATTTGACCTTAGGGATTACGTAAATGTATTAGTTTATTGTAAATTGCTGTATCAAGAAAAATAAGGTACAAATCTATATTGTTGTTACATGCATGTAGTGGTCTCGGTTTGTGTGGTGATGGCATCAAGGGATGTTGTTTAGACAGTACACACAAAATAGTGCTTTTTCCTAGTCTAACAATATTAAATACTGCATGTTTGTTCAATGAAACACTATGGTAAATCAACATAGCATTTAACCCTTAAAGCAGCATCTTGTAGGCCGTTCAGAAAGTGGATTGATGCACTGCAATGCTGCAAACAAGCACTGTGTATCTTTGATGCCATTTCTCTTCTCAGAACAGTTAGGGTGGCTGACTATTTTAATAACTCAGTATTCAAATTAAAGTGAAACTGAAAGAAATAACATCAAGCCATTACTGTTTTTCTTGGGTGTATATGTCCTTTGTTGAACTCTCTGACTCGTGTATAAGTTTACTTATTCATGTCTGGAAGCAAACATGCGCGGCTATTATCTCTGTTCCTCTGTGTTTCTCAGTAATTGAGAACACATTCAGAAGGTCTGACAGGAGAGATGCTTTGAAAAGGCTGAGCAGAGGCTACGCTGTTATGTCCAATTCATTCCCAATGGGGGAAGCACCCAATGTTACCGGATACAGTATAATATGACGGCAACAAACTGAATACCTTCGTCAACGCTTCTGTCTGTCTGTCTGTCTGCATGCCAGCCTGTATTATTTATAGGCTATAACTATTACTAATACTAACTATAACTATGATTAATATTACATCTTTTTTAAATGTGGAGCTCCCTAACTTGTTAAATGAAACTCAATCCTCCACAGCATGATTACCTGCATGTCTTAGACTTCACAGTCACGCCTGACTCACTTTATGACTGTTCCCCATGGACAAAGCAGGCTTTCATACTTTAGATAAGTCTTTGTGTATGTATTGGGACACTTTTACTCATGCCTAATTGTTTGTGAATGTGTCACAAAGCATGTGCTGTGGTATAGTGTGGAAGGTACTGTGATTTGGGATCAGCAGGTCTTGTCAATGTAAACTAAGCCTTTATATTTGACACATATTAGGGAATTGTAGACTACACCTATATTAAACATGTTGGCACACACTCACTTATTTACTTAACAAGTTAACATGTCGCATAAACAGTCTCTCTTGAAAAATATACAGAATCATAGAGTGAAACAAACTGAACATACACTAATGCACACACAGACATGCAAAATGACATATACACATACTGATAGTTGGTCTGGTGACAGTCTGTCTGTCCTGTAGTCAGTCCAGCTGATAAGAGCAATATGAGCAGATAAGGAACACATAAATCACATAAATATATGAGGATGATAAGGAACTGAAATCATCAATCAAAGATACAGACCCACTTACTAATGAGAGTCCTGACAGGTAGACAGTCACAGTTTTGCTGAATATCTGCAGGCTACATTTAAAGCAGATGTTTTTGACCATGTGCAATGCAAAGCGAGAAGAGTGCATCACAGCTACTGTATCGCCAAGGCCTGGTTTATGCATGTAAGCTTACATTTATAAATGTAATCTCAAACTAAGAATACTGAACATAAATAAACACAAAAATCCTGTCTTTATTCTCCTTCTTCAACACAGTGGCCTATCTACATTATGTGTGTATGTGTGTAAACCACATAAGCTGTTCATATTTCAATATTATTCAATTTTTCAATAAATATATCTATTGACTACTGAGATATACATTTAATGCAGCCGAAAAGTAGCATACTCTCTATCCTGTCTATACAGTACATATATAAGCATAAATATTGCACATCAGATTAATTACATAATACCTGATCCCTTCTGGTTTTATAGTTATAGCAGAGGATTCCATTTAATCAACGGCCTGTGAGTTAAACACGGTGTGGAAAGCATTGCTTCTGCTACAGTCATGTGTTGACCTAAGCTAACCCTATCTCTGAACCAGCCTCACTTCAGAGCACCAGATGCAGCTATTCATCACCATCTGTGCTCACAGAGACCCGTGTTACCTTGTATTTTCTTTTTTATTTAACCTTTATTTAACCAGGCATGCCGTTTGAGAACACATTCTCATTTACAACGGCGATGTGATGGCCGACGTTGATCGTGTGCGCTAGCTAACGCAGTTCCTGACTCATGCGCTATAGACGTAAAAGACACTCCA
Organism: Typhlichthys subterraneus; assembly: GCA_027564835.1. Lineage (NCBI taxonomy): Eukaryota > Metazoa > Chordata > Actinopteri > Percopsiformes > Amblyopsidae > Typhlichthys > Typhlichthys subterraneus. The sequence goes on from JAODUH010055551.1 coordinate 8,976, forward strand.
CTTGACTTTGTCTTTGATGAAATGCGTGTTTATTGTCACTCTACACATCCAAAACATGCATACATGCGTTATACACAAAACAAGTACGGTCGTCTCCAAACATACCACCTAACTAAACCTATTGCTACGTCTATGACTACGGTAGAAAAAACGTGTTGCTCCCTGGCTAACGCCGCCGACTCTGCTCACGTTAGGTAACACGAAAGTAAAACCCAAATTAAGCCAAGTCACAAAGAGGCGGTAATAAACAGTAATACAAAGGAGCAGGCGTCCTAGCGTTCAATATACGTTAACGAGGCTGCTCTTCACTATTGTAACTTTACGTAAAGAGAACCAAATCAGAAACACACGGTCCAAAGCATATATTCACGTCATGTCTAATTCTTTTATCTATGGTAATTAAAGCACTAAGGTGCGCTGGGAGTTTGGCTCCTACAGGCGACCTGGCCAAGACAAAGCACAAATGTGCAGGAAATACAGACATACAGTTACACATAGAACACAGAGTCCAAAAATAAAATCTAGTCTATAAACCTACCTATACCAGTTTAACATGGATTCACTGTGTGAATCAATAGACTTTATTCTAGGGAATTGATCCTTTCAAATGAAGGATATGGAGCCATTTTTTTCTAAGTTGAAATGTAGGTCTGTACATCTCTTTCAGACTGTAATGTGACTAAGCTCTGTATAAACACATTTTACCTGACCTGATTATCTATTCACAGCCTTAGGCTGTGAATTGATGGATGGATATTGGTGTTGGTAGAGCTGTTTGGTTATGAACATTAATCAGAAATGTTTGAAGTGCTCTTGGGCAAGGCAACTAATTATTAACTGCTCCAGACCAGCTAATTATTGTCAGTGTGCTGTAAGCTTAGTAGTGAAACATATTACCATCTCATTTTTGGTGATCACTTTAGAGTGATAATGAAAATGCTGTTAAGTGCTACTTTACAGAATTATTAAATCATTATTTAATTCTATAATGTAAAATGTATCTATCATGCAAATATATTATTATATTTACTACTTGTTACTGTATAGTATACACTATATCATTATCTGTATAAAGGGCTTTAATCCATATTGCCTGCAGTTTTCAGTAAATGAGAAACACGGTTTCCTCTGTTATGCCATTGGTGTAGTGTCCTTCAACTGCAGTCAAAATTAATGTAGAAAGGTCGATGAGGCTTAGTCTATATTCAGTATTGTATGAATAGACAATTAATGCATTCAATTTAGATGAAAATGAATGATGAATAAAAATGGAGGCATGTCATTGAAGAGGGTACCGTGCATGGTTGTAGAGGGGAGTGCCTCAGGGTACCCTATGTTACATCACCACGGGAGGAACATTCCACACCTGACTGGCAGTCTGAGTGTGTGCTTGTGTGTGCGTGCGTGTGCGTGCACGTGTGTGTGTGTGCAAAAGTGCTAGGCAACTGTATAGGCCATAATCGTTTCATCATTTGTATTCTGTTATGAGGAATACTAATTAACACGCACACACACGCGCGCGCACACACACACCTTTTGCCCTTGCAAGTCAAGGATAGAGATTCCCTTATGGTCTGTCTGTCTGTGCATGCATTTTTGCCACAACGTGTGTATGCTATTATATATTTCTGCTCTTCATCTCCGTCACCATCTTCATTGTATTCCAAAAACTGTCAATCATACATTGAGGGTTATACAAACGTTTGTTTCTGCCAGAAAGAAACTAAATTACAGTGCATATTTTCATGGTTTGAGCACTAACCTAGCTACTCAGGTCCAGGTTTGTGTTATGCTAGTTCCCAGGTGAACTAATTACAGTAATATGGCATGACACACTGACTTATATATCATAATAGTGTCACTCACAGCTAACTTGGAGACCGTGTTGGACAGGATAGATGGAAAAACAACAGAAGGAGAGCGCAGAATGACTATGAGCAGGAGACAAATGAATTGTGAGAGATTAGTGAGCCAAGCTGCCATTTGTCATTCATTTAATACCGAGCTGTGTTCCCTCCAAATCTAAATCATTCACAGCACAGAGTTCTTTTGTTTCCACTGAGGCCATGGCATTCATATGCACAGTTCCAGTGGCGTCATAACCAGACAGCCGGTCACCGTAGGCTATTACCCACACGCTAACAGACTTATTAATATTCCTACGTAGCAAGATTGTTGTTGCTAGTTTGCTTTTGATACAATCTGCTCAATGTTTTAATATACTCTCTCTCTCCTCACTCCCTTGAACCCTTGGAGATATTAACCAGTAAGATAAGCTATGTACTAATTATAGCACTGTATAGCACATTGGCCAAGGCTTCTGCAGGACAATTGTATGCATGCACACACACACGCACGCACACACACACACACACACGCACACACACACACACGCACACGCACACACACACAGGCACACTTACTGGACAAATATACACATGTCATCACTTTGTGTATGTCCGTGTATATGTACATGTGTGTGTATGGGTGTGTGTATGTGTATGCACAGGCCTAACTGTATCATGCTTCTGCACAATGAAATAATCCTTATAGATTCATACAACTGTGTGTAGAGCCCTGTAGGTATGGTATGTGTGGTGTCTCACTGGATTCCACTCTAACCTTGCATTTTGCTGCGTACAGTATGCACACTGGCAACCATCATGAGTTACAAGTCAGTCTTATGACGGATCATTACAATTATTAATAATAATGATACTGTAATAATTATACATCTGATTATTTCAAAATCATCTCTTGACACCCCAAAGCATCTTGCCTATTGGGACAGCCAGACCTTCACTTTGATTAGCACTGCACTCAATGCAAAAAGCTGAAAACGCAATAAAATGTAGTAGTCATTAAAATACACTTTCACATTATGCAAAGGGCATAAATATGTTACTTATGTGTAATGTAGTACTACACAAGGGAGACTGGGGCGCTGTCTGTGTGGAATGTGACCTAAGAAGAAGGCCATCTGGGTTAAAGATTGACCTGTCATACCTGGGAATGAGCTACAGCCTGCTGAGTCCAACACACACCCTCACGCGCACGCACACACACACACACACGCACACGCAATACTAAAAGGTGAGTGAGAAGTAACCCTGAAGGTAATGTTAATGCTGATGTTTTTAAAGAATTACAGTTAACATCATTGACGCAGAACACGGCTCTTAAAAGTTTATTTTAGTTAATCACATATCTCATGCATGCGCTTACCAGATGTGGGTGCAATAAACAGTTGGCTGGTGTCTAACATTTTAATGTTAATTAGTTAACAGAATATAGAATACCACTTACAGGGCACATTTATGCTAGCGAGCTAACTGTGCCGTGCAGGTGGACCATACAGAACCCGTACTGTATCTGTCAAACTGCACGAGTGGAATGCAAACATAGCTGTTGTCTGCAAACCTCTTCACTGAGAGGCCAGCATGGGTCAACAACCACATGTCAAAGGTCAACACAGCGCTTGGTGAGTGTGTAAAACAGGAGGGAGAAGACCACAAGAAGAGAATGGAGGGAGAGAGTGAGAGAGGGAAAAAGTAAATAGTAAACGCACATTAAGAACACATTAGACAAGCATATGTGTGAGGTGCACAACAGAGAGGCAGACACAGAGCAGCTAATTCAACGAACTTCTAAACATCACAAATGGAGTCAGAGGAAGCAGAAGGACGGCCATCTTAGATTCAGCCTCTTGACATGTTGACGTAAGAGGAGACCGCAGGGCTTAATGCTGCCTCATCGATCCTTCCCTGAAGCAGGGCCTGCTTCCATGAGTGTATAGATGAATAGTAAGTTCAATGGTAAGTTCAAGTCATGGGTGACGGATGTACAGATAAGACCAAGGTTGATGACAGAGCTGAACTAGATATCTGTCCAAAGGAATGAGCACACACACACACACACACCTTAAAGTTAAACATGTGGGCACCTGTAAATTAATCTGACACCACTTTATAGTCTAACTGCCTTTTGCATGTTGTAAACAGCTGTAAGACAAAAGGGAGTGTGGGTAAAGAACAGGCACTGTGTGTGTGTTTGGGCGTGCTTGTATGTGCACGTACACATTGGTGTAAGAAAAACATTGAAAAATACATAGACCACGGCGGGGGGAGTTTTCAGTGCATACGTGTATTTGCATGTGTGTTTCTGTGTGGTCGCTCGGTCTCAAACACTGGCACCGTAGCCAGCATTTTATGTTGGTAAAACGTCCATATGGAACACTGCGGAGGTTTCTAGGGCCCCACTGGCTCTCTATAAACACTATGGTATGTCCTGTGTCCATGTGGGAAGGGTGTGTGTGATGCTATGCATGTCTTTTGGAAGACCAATACGGGTTCAAGGACAAGCTAAACATGGCCTTCTTATGGCACCAGTAGTGAGTTTCATTGTGTTTGTGTGGCTCCGAGATACGTGTTAGTCTGCATCCTCTGGACTCTCAGTTAACTCCTGTTGTCTTGGCCAACCTTGTGTCCTGCTGTCATGAAAGGCATTCAAATATGTGAATCACCGCACACTGTTTTCACTCGCTTATGTTTTTTCCATTTGAGCGTAAAGAAATGATAACATTGCCATAGAGTTGTACATGACTCATTTGAGCTGCCATTCACAGACAGCTTATTTTACTTGGCACAGAGAGAGTGAGAAATATAGAGAGAGTGAGAGAGAGAGAGAGAGAGAGAGAGAGAGAGAGAAATACACCTCTTTAAGAGACACGTACTTTCAAAAATTCTGTAACATAATACCAAATTTTTGCAAATTAGAGGACATATCTAGATGAAAAATAATTATTGGAGGGACCTACAACTAATATTTCGGCTATATTTGTACAATTTTGTCATACCCTGAGAGACAATGAATAACCCCCACACACAGAAAGAAGTAGAGTAGGGATGGTGAGAGATAAAGAGAGAGAGAGAGAGAGATTGTGAGAGACAAGGAGTTAGATGCTGCTGTAACCTGCCCTATACATCCCATTATTATTCTCATCTTTTTTATTTTGTTGTTAATTATTATTATTTAAGTCCTCTGCTGATTAAGTATTTGTATATTTTCATTATATATACACCGGCAAAATCAATATAATGTACTGCATATAATATGTGATACATATGTACATGTGTATGTACACAGTATATTCATGTACATACAACAGTTAGTTTTGACCAAGTGATTTGATTAGACAAGAGGCATTCCATGAGTGCCAATATTTCAGTCTAACGCATTTGGACTTTTAATTATGCATGTATCCCTCCACTATACCGATGTTCTTCTAATAACTGTTACTATTTCAAAAACAACAAACTTCTGATAAGATGTTACCGTGACTCAACAGATTTAGCTTCACTGGCTGCATGATAAATGGAAAAGTGGAAATGTAGATGACTACATGATACAAACGTGGATGTACTGGATACAAATTAGCTGACCTGCGGTAACTTGACAACATATGTAGCAAACATGTTCACCACGAACATTTGCCACTCTTCACCAGTTCTGAACGCATAACGCACTCCCTCTCGTGTGTTCAAGTACTGTGTAGGCTACAGTATATAATCAAAATTAACTCAAATAACTCATCCTCTTTATTAGCCTCAGCCTATCAGTAGCAATCTAAATATTTCAGCATGGAGAAAATACACCCTTTATCCCCTCCCACTTTTATTAGCCTCTTTCGATTATAAATATATTCGGTTTTAAGATTAGTCTCTGAAATTATTTTTTTTTAAGTATGTTGTGTTGACACTTGGTATGAGATTAATGCGGTCACGGGTTCTTCTGTTATTGATTTATGAGCTCATACCACACTGTCCCACAAAGATAGGAGCCTGTATGCATGATTTACTAGAGCTAACACAACACTGCCGGTATCGCAAACCAAACAGCCCACTGCATGAATGGCTGTGCTGCACACCCACAATATGTTTTAATAGCATTAAAAACAGACTGCCTTGTCCATGTCATATCTTGTTGACTCAAGGTAGATTTCAGGTCAATTTGCAGGTCTGTAAAGTAAAGGCCTTAGATGTTGACGCATGGGATGAAATATAAACACCCAGGTTCCTATTTGGGTTAGTGGAATGACAGAGCACTGTGGTTATTATGTATGACTGACAGCAGGAATGGTAAGAGTAGGCAATTATCTAAATCCTACGCCTTCCCATTTCCTACAGGACAGTTTTGAGGGCAGTAATTTGTCTTGTATTGAGTATTAAAATCTTATTTTCTATCTGGTTTAAAATGCAGGGTTGTGGTTACATTGCTTTGTTCAGGTGTCCTATCAAGGCAGGGTCAGTTATTCTCAAGAACACTTGCTATTTTCAAACTAAAATTAAAACAACATCCCTCTGCAGTGCTGCCTCACACTTAGTTAGTAGCCTATTACGGCTTTTTTGTGAGCGATGTTCCGCACTTGTTTTTGTTACTATTTAAAGTGCCAGGCTCTGAAGAAGTATCAGATTATTTGTTCAAGACGCACAGAGAACAGTAAGATATTGAAATGCAAGGAGATATTTGGTGAATTTGGAAAAAGGTGTATATTATCTTACAATTAGCTTGCAACAGCTGATACATTTAAAAAAATGTATCAAGCCTTTATTGATAGGGTTTGTATTTTTCCTTTAGATACTGCACATTTATTTAGCAAACAATTGAAATGATGTCACCCTATTATTGGCAATATTAATACAAATGTAAATTTTTCTAAAGGCAAATATTTACCTTTAGATTAAAATCACACATTCTCACATCATCATAGACGTTCTATCCCATAACTGGCATTCAAGCCCATAGACAATCAAACGCACCGACACTAAGATACATGCACAAGTAACCTTTGTCTGTGGCCAGTGTTCCATGTCACTGAAAACAATGGGGGTTTGTGTTATACGGGCAGAATTAGGCTGAGCCTTGATATGACATAAGCAGCATATTACATTACTGCTGCAATCATTAACTATTTGTAGCATAGCTCTTGTTGAGGCAGTATATAGGTGGTTATATGTGTTTATGTGTTTGTGCATTAGCTAGTGTGTAATTGTGTGGTTGCCTCAGTCCTGTGAGGTCCTCTTATGCAACAGGTCATTGCTTGTGTTGACTAATGACCTTATCAGGCCTTTAAACTCAGTGATGTCATTCTCAGGTGACTGTCTGTGTGTGTGTGTGTGTGTGTGTGTGTGTGTGTGTGTGTGTGTGCTATCTTACATATACAGCTAACTCTGTGTTAGGATTAGTGTGTTGTGATAATTATGTCCATTTTTAATTGGTCTTCTGTTTTGTTTCTCAGCACATAAAATCAACAGAATACCTTTACCTTTCTATTGCCATGTTTAACCATTGCTCAGAGCTCACAGCAGACATTGATGGAAGGGCTTAGTCAGCACTCTGGGCCAAGGACAGGCATTATCATGGCTATTTTCCATCAGTTTAAGGAGCTGTGGCATCCTGGCCACCTTGGCAGGCGTCAAGCATTCATGTCTAATGTTAGCTGTGGAGCCATGCAGGGGGATTCTCCACCTGCCCAAACCAGTGGCCCAGGCCCCCTTCTCATTACCACATAAGTATACACTCGCGCACTCCTTTCTATAGGCCTAACGTTTACACTCAACAAGAACCTTGAGCTGCCAAGACATTCCTGTCTAATTGATACACACAGGTACTACCTGTGACAAGTGCAAACCAATCTCTCTCTCTCGCTGTCTCTCTCTCTCTCTCTCTCTCTCTCATGACTATCTGTGTTTGTCAAACTCCTGGCCTCCATTTAGCGGTTACATAACAGTGTCAGTGAGAACCTGGTTAGCTGTTCAAACAGTTATGCATCAGGGTGGATTAGTGGCTGACAGACACGACCCACATACTGCCACTTCTCTGCATGGTACACTTCTGTCTCACACACACACACACACGCACGCGTGCACACACACACACATGCACGCACGCACGCACACGCACGCACACGCATACACACACACACACACACACACAGTCCAACAGGTTTTGGGCAGTGTTCATATTAAATGGCTGCCAATAGTGACAGTCAGTGTAACATGATTGCATGTCAAGTAAACCTCTGAAACTGGTGAAACTAGCTGATGGATTGAGCTGCTATTGTTTTGTGTTGTCACTTGTTTGAGCTGTGACACATTAAAGATAAGGTCCTAATGTACCATTGAAGAAGTAAATTGTCGTTAAGCCTAGGTTATTTGTTGTTGTTAAGCCTCACACACTGATTTGTGTATGTCCTGTATTTTGTATATTGTTATTCCAATTCTATTCAATTACTGTAAATACAGGTCATTAAATAATTTACATTGCTATGCTTTTGATATAAGGTAATACAACTCCTGGTTAGTTCAGTTCAGTTTGGCTTTTTTGCCTCAATCTCTCCCACACTTTGTACACCAATCTTGTGCCCCTTATGTATATTAATCTCCGCTGACACAGTTCTAGACAAGCACGCATCATTTGAAAGTAACTTTGCGGAATTTACTGTATGCTGCGGTATTCCACCTTTCCAGCTGGTTGTAGGTCAGAACTATAGCTCTGTTGTGGACACACTAGAAAAGGTGCTGACATGCGATAATACGTCACTCCTTACGGTAAGATATGACAGAGCTAAAGTAGGCCTGATGGCAGTTCACCATGGCGACATGGCGAGAGTTACTGTACATTCACATCACATTCTGGTGTGTATGTGTGTGGGACCTTTGTGTTTTTGTTCAGGTTTTCACACCTTTGTATGTTGGTTTGTGACTTCTGGTTAACATTTGTGCGTGTGTGTGCGTGTGTTTGTGTGTGTGTGTGTGTGTGTGTACGTGTGGGTACCTGTCCTGTGCCACCAGGCTATACGTTTTAACCATATATTAGCTAGGTGACGCTGCGAGCTGTTCCTGAGTCAGTCTCCTTTACGCTCTACATTTTCCTTCTTCCCTGTTGTGTTTGCACGTGACTATTGGCCGAACAATGGCGGGAAACAGGCCTCGTTGACAGAGCTGTGGTTAAGCTTTCCCATCTGCTAGTACTGTGTCAGTAAATCATTTAGAGGCCACTATCAAAAACCTTCTGAGTTACAATACACTGATGTACGCAATGTACAGAATAGTGTATGAACTTTAGTTTCCGAAGTACCATAACTACCTGGATACGTTTTTCTCATAAAAGCATGCTCATACATTAATCACTGTCAAATGAAGCCTGTAAGTGTCACAAATGTCATTTTAGTATTAAACTGTATAAACACTTGTGAGATTTAAATTCAGGTTAAATATCCCATGTGGATGACACTGATCTTTAGTAAATGAAGCTCAAATACAGCTTAAATATATTTATATTTATATATATTTATATCTTTTTTTT
>JAODUH010055562.1:0-18339 GCA_027564835.1 Typhlichthys subterraneus
TCACTCTGGCACAAACAGCAAGCTGATCCCACAAGTCAGCCAGCGCGGTTGTGTTGGTCACTCTGGCACAAACAGCATGCCCAAGCTGATCCCACAAGCGTTCACACATTTCTGTACTTTGTGTGTGTGTGTGTGTAGTTTAGACTGGGTACCTAGTGGCTCACATTCCTTTCTACTCATCCCCCTATAGAGCTCCTAAGACTCGCCATTGTTTCCCTTACAGCTTGTGTTCCCAATGCAACGTGCAAATTGTGGAGGCCTTAAAACAGACAGGGGCTCTACCTTCATTGACATGTACTGGCAATGAATGTCAGGTGTATTCACGCTTAATGTAACAATGTCTACACTGTCTTTCAGAACGTGCATACTCTATAAGCCTGTCCCACCCTTTTCTCATACGTCATTCGCTCCATTCCCAATCGCTGCGTTAACATCTAATTAAAAGAGTGAAAAGTAGAAATGAAAACAAGTAGTTATAAGACATCCTCTTCAAGGCAAAGGGAGAGGACACAGGTAAAAGACCTGCCAATGTCTCGGACACACCCTAGAGGCGGCTCGACAGACTACGCACGCACGAACACGGTCTGTTGCTGATTTATAGTCATCATGGTTAGCACAAAAACATTACACAATGTACGCTTACTTCCAGTTCCTACACACACACACTTGAAGGTGTAGCGTACAGGGAAAGTGTGCATTGGACTAGCCAGTTAGCAACTGTGGCGGTCTCTACAAACCAGGCTCGCCATTGGATGGCTGCATTCCTGCGCATCACACACACATACGTGCTAACAATATCACAGCTTTTGCCAAACAAGGGATAACATTAGCCTAGTGGTGTAACCAGACCCAAAATTCACGTTGTGAATAGTGCCTGGATGCATTCCAATGGGGATCGTTTCCAGTAGTTGCACCCTAATGCACGTAGACCTCACGTTCATTTTGGAACTATTGGTGCAGCAATTAACAAATAATGGTAAATGGACTGCATTTTAGCACTTTTTTCCAAAGCGCTTTACATTATTTGCCTCACACACACACACACACAGCGATGGCGATATCAGTCATGCAAGGAGACACCTGACCTCCAGAAGCAGTTAGGGTTAAGTGTCTTGCTCAAGGACACATCGAGAGTTACACACTTGAGGAGTTAGCGAGGTTCAAACCAGCGAGTTAAATAAGTCTATAAGTAAACAGCTTTTATTGTCACATACACGTTGCAAAATTCATTGTCTGCATTTAACCGATCCCTCAAGGGAGCGGTGGGCAGCCGCTGTGCAGCGCCCGGGGACCACCTCCTGATAGGAGCCAGTGTCTCTGGTAACATGACACTGACTGGAGAATTAACATAACATGTTTTTGAGAGTTCTTGATCAGCCATCGCCCGCTCTACCGCTATGCCACTTGCCATTTAATTAGCAAATAAACAGTTGTATCATATTACCTACTGTTTTACCTAGCTCTATCAACCATTGCCATTGTTGGAACTACATTTAGATCACATTTAACTACAAACACGACATCACACTCCGATTGGCTGCAAACGAGGCATTCAGAATAACATCTCAGTGTAAATTAGGATATAGATGCCAACAGGAGGTTGTTTGTGTAGAAAATGTACTTAATCTGCAACTGTCCCTGAACTATGCATTGCTGTAAGCATTAAAAGGTAGAGTCAGGGATTTTAAGATAACAACCCTCTTGTAAAATTCAGCAAAAATCTACTGCATTCTCTTTAGTTCTATTCAGATTTTCTTAATAGTGGTTTCATTGGAGGCAAATCACTAATACTGCTCAGGCATTAAATATGAATTAGGGGTCTTCACGGGTGCAGAAAAAATTGGACCCGATCCGAAAATAACCAAAGCATTTTTCACCCGGCCAGATTTGCATATATTAAAAACCTTAAATTCGAGATCCGTTCTGAACGGAACCGATAGCAAGCAGACCCGTAACCAAAAAAAAATTTTTTTTTTTCACGGACCCATATCCGTTTGGGTCCAAAAGACCTGTTCAGTACCCAAAGAATAAACAGAACCCTAAAACTGTGTCGCAACAGACGACGCCATGTTGTCATCAATAGCCAAAGAATAGTGCAAGAAAGTTGGCAGGAAAACACAGGTTGCCACACTAACACTGCCGTTAAATGATAAATTAGCTAATTACATTTTGGTCAAATTTGAGTTAATAATTTAGACTTACCAACGGAAGCCAAGGCTGGACCTATTCAATGTTGCAATGTGTAATTCCTATCATGAACCATGGTCAGATAATTTAGTCATAGTAATAGCCTACAATCGCTCACCGGCGCCACTGAACCTGCCTGTTTTGGCATACCATGGCAAAAAAGAGGGAAAACACCCTTCTATGGGTTTAACGGGAAGACTTAACAAGCTTTCCCCAGGATAGGTGACTCTACAGTTAACTCCTCCCTCAGAGGACAGGATCCCGGACATCCTGACGGGCAGACACCAGGTGTGGAGAAACTGTGACCCATCATCCGCCACACCAACCCTGGGCATCGGAGATCCCTCCCCCCCCCCCCAGGGCTGCGTACTCAGCCTTACCCTGTTCACCTTGAGGTCCCACCACTGTGTGGCTACACACACACAGTCACAGACACACACACACACACACCTCAAGTCATTGAGGAGTCTGCAGATGACACCACCATCTGGAGTCTGATCAGCAACCTTTGCCTTCAGACAGATCGGCACATCATCAGAGGCCCCAGCCACACGTGCCAGTCTGGCAGATGTTACAGATAGTACACTAGCGTTGCTAACCTTCGGTTGTTGTATTGTGCTGCATAATGCATTGTTTATTTATTGCAGACACCCTGGTCACTTTATAGACTTAGCACCTTCAAAACATATGTGCTTTTACAGACAGAACACAACAACAGTTTTATACAATTACAAGATTTAAGAGTAATAAAGCAAATAACAGCATGTGAATAAATCAATAAAACACGGTAGAACTGATAATTGCACTGCCGTACCACAACACCCAACATTTGCTACCCACTACATTCAGAATTCATAGCACTTAATTTATTTTTAATATCTTCTTAGTGTGCCTTACAATTATGTTAACTTCAACGTAGCCAACCTTGCCCCAGTCAAAATAATGTATTCGTTCAGCCTAGGTCAGGATGACCCTGTGTTGCATTGCACAGAAAATACCTTGACATTACTATCATAATTCTGATTTACATACAAGACACAGTCTACGCCTGTTGTGTGAAAAATATGTTTTGTTGTAACCTACACAGATTCGTATAATACACGTGTAAAAACATTGTGACCGTATTTGCATAAAAGGGAAGCAGTTAGTTTACCTATCATATCATATTTTGATATTCATATCAGTTCAGCAGGATTTATGGTTCAGATTAATTCGCTATTTATATCCGTCATTGCATAGCCTACAAACACTGAAGATAGATGAGTAGTTCTGTAGGACAATAATACAGGCCAACTCAAAAACAGGATTTTGCAGGCACCCCTTATTACTGTGATTAATCATTAACCTTAACGTCCTACTCTGACCCACTGCTACCAATGCCCCTACTTCTGGTCGTTAGCTATGACGCGTACAGAATGAATCCCAACTTTCACGTGTTAAATAATGTTATTCGTAACATTACGCCGACTTGAAACCATCGCTGTTTATCGTGAACGACGGTGTTGCCTGCTTACATCCACACTGCACATCGATCACGGATGTGTGGCTAGCTTCCACATCGTATTAGTACCTGCCTATCGCACAGATAAGATAACCGATTGAATTAAAGCAAACAACGCCAACTCGTGATACTGACTACATGCAAATCAAAGTGACCGAGCTCGTCTTTAAACAAACAGGAAAACGCACTAGGGCGTAAATAGGCTCAAGTTTGGTCAACTGTGGTCGTAGTACGGTAGGGCAACGGATTCGAAGCAACTTGTCTCAAACAATATCGGCGCATGAAATCCCACACGCGTAAAAGTGGAAAGGGTGACTAACATCATTGAGGAGCTAATCTTTGTTGCAAAGTAGCTTGTGTACTTTGGCACATTATATTGTTCAGAAAGGTGGCTAAAAACCAAGTCCCACGGGGTACGCTACTATACGTGAAGTAGTAGCACATTAGCTAAGGCTATGTGTTGGGAATCGCGACATTATGGAAAGCTTACTTGCGAATACTCACACACGTGGACTTCAGGGACATTTAAAATGTCCAGAAAGGCATCTACGGTAATGCTTGGTCGAGTTGAGAATAATTAAATGATCTTGTTATCAAAATAGATAATTCTAAACGATTGTAATATGCCAGGCCCTTCCCTTAATAAGTGTAATCCATACTGACGGTAAAGACATTTAATCTTTATGTAAAAACAGTAAGACACTCGTCGAAAATAACCGCAGTTTAGCGGACAAACGTAGGCTACTTACCACAGAATATAAGACACCACACGGATGTGCACTCGACCTCCACTGAAACAAAACGCTCTTTCGTTGTTATCTCGCCTCGTGTTCCTTCAAGAGAACGTCGAAAATGTCAGATTCCAGCACTCCCCTCACTGAGAGCTCGTCCCTACAGCCAGACAACCATGTTATCCCTGCATGTCGTCTACCCTGCTTTCTTTCATCCGGGCGTTTGTGGATCAGCGTCGTCGGCTCTGCCTGACAGCTTTGAACGAGGAGGGGGGGAAATACGCGTGTATGAGGCACGACTTCTGCTAAGTCCGTTCGGGGAGTAGATTTGGCATGGTGATGATGCTGATACTAGGTATTGATTAATTGTTTTGACGATACGATGCAGACATAAATCATTGCTACTCAGTGTCTACGATCGTGGCAATGCATTTTTCTATTGCACGTCTTGACTGATCAAATGTTCCTAGGAACATTTTTGTCTCAGGCCAAATGTAGGTGGACATCTTGCGAAAATAATTTGGGACAGAATTCGTGAAATTGCCGCAAGGTATAGGCTATGTTATGTAATCTGCCTAACCAGTCAACAAAAAGGAGAGAGCGAGGAAGAGATCACTGGGGGATGGTCCCACGGTGTGTGTGTGTGTTTGCGTGTGTAATTCTATGGGGGGCTGAGTTGTGAATAGTCCGTTTTCAGACACACATTCATAGGGTTTTGGAGGTAATTTTATGTTCAGGGTTGGGAAGCATCTGATTACAAAACAAAACATCTGTAGTAGACCTAGATACGATAAGATAAGAGAACATACTCTTACACTTATATGATTCATATTTAAGTCAGTAGAACAGCAATATTGCAAAATGGACACACAATTACCATTCACCTATCTTCTATTTACATTCTTTACATTACTTTACCTGTGGTCTTGGTCTACTATACAGTAAACCCTATTGTTTGACTTTTGTAGGCCTATTAGGCTACTGTCACTTTCCGTATCTTTTATGATTAAGATCACTGGCCTATATAAACAAAACTAGGCCTATTCTTAACACTGTAATCTTTTTACAATCCTGATTAAATCTTGCGTTTGTAAATTATAGCCTATCAACGAACCACTATTCTATACAGTAAACTACTGTATACTTCTCCCAGTAGGCTATAGACAGAGCAGAACAAATCCAATAACAAAATAATAAATGGATCCAATACATTAATTGAAAAGCACTCGCAGTATCTTAATACCTCAACAATGAGTTGACTCCCCATGGAGTCCCTCAACTGGCTCTGCTTACACATAGACTGCAGCTGCTTAACAAATATCACAGTGCACCGACAGTCACAGGAAATTGAATACCCCTTGTCATACCCCATCGATTGCCATTGAATGTTGACCTTTGTAGAAATAAACTTAGACTTAAATCAACAGAATCACAGCTTGGCTAATAATCTGTGTGAATATTTTATTGTTTATTATTGAACTGTTCTGTTTGTTGTCAAATAATTGTCACTGGATATACTTTAACACTTTCACTGACTCAGATGTGTGTCCGTGTTTGGTTCTTCAGCAACAGACTAAAGTTTCTTCCACTAGATGTCAGACTAAGCGCACAAGCATCTCAAGTAAAAACAAATGCTTAGTGGGCCACGCACGCACGCACGCACGCACGCACGCACACACGCTAACATGCGAGTGCGGCTAGCCCGGAAATGAAAACAAAGAACAGAGGAGCTCAGGATGACAACACACACAGAGGAAGTGTGATGTCATTTTCTGATAGAAAATAGTTGTTTGCTGCTATATCTAAGACCCACATCTGCAGAATCCACATTGGTTTCTCTGTCACTGACCTCCCTGCCATACCTCATAACAATCCCATTAAAGGCAGAGTTAGCCATTCTCGAGAACACTTGCTACAGTAACTTGCTTGCTAACAAAACAAAACAAACTCCTGCAGAAGCTCCACCCCACACACTGAAACACATTGAGTAGCCTATCTTTCACATTGTTGTTGTGTGCATGTATGCACCACTTTGTGCTCCTATTGACGGAGCCTGGGCCATAGACGTACCAGATTATGTTTCTCTGCAAGCATGGAGAATGACACGATAGCAAAATGCAGGGTGATGTTTGGTGAATGTTTTACAAAAAATGTATTATCTTATAATTATCTTACAATAGCTGACTTAACAGACTACATGCTCTACAACTTTAATTAAAAAAATATATAAGTGAATGTCTGTTTCCTTGACTTTGGCACTGCTGGTATTCAGGTTGTTAGTATTTATTTTATGATTGAATGGTATTTTAATAGATAAAATAAAATATACAAAGGCAGGTGAATATACAAGAGAAGGCTTCCGAGATTCTGGTAGAAGTCAGAAGGGTGGGGAAAAGTTTATAAATGTGCCACACCCCCTCTAGAGAACGTTGATTATAACAGTAGTAGCCTACCAATCATTAGTATGTGAAATAAGTAAGTTAAAGAGTCAAAACTATTTTAAACACTTTATTCCAAAGGGTTGATCAGAAGCTTGTATGAAATCAGTCAGCACACTGACAGCTGTCAGCTGGCAGTTTGATGAGACTGAAAATTAAAAGAAGAAAACAAAAAGATAATAAAAGTGTCATTGATGAATGCAGCATACAACAAAGGTTGTCAAAGAAAACCTAAACCTTCAAATGAAAGAATTACTGCACGTGAAAGGTTTTGTTGACCATATTTTCCACTAGGTGGCACTGTTCACTGAACAACTCATTAGTCAAGAGTATAGGTCAAGAGCTTTGCTGAATAACACCAACACTAAATTGTATTAGTATACATTAGTCTCTGTACATGACAGCCATTGTAATCTCATCAAAAAACATTATCTAGCAATCAGTCAGCTGTTGGACTACACAAAAGATATTAAACATACCAGCTCAGGCAAGTGCTATTAGTCTTTAACAGCTCAGTAGCCCCAGTTAACAGTTGCGGAGACTGTGGACCACAAAACAAACAATTAGGTATTAAGTATAATTAAAAAAAAAAACCTGTTGATACTAAAATCACAGCACCACTTAAAGCGAGCATCCTCCTATAGAGAAAGCCAGTATGCTGTGTGCAGCATTATGATTAGACGGGGCTGGTTTACCTCGGTGTTGAAGCAGTCGGCCTGATCATCTTCTGCGCAGCATTTGGACCTCATGGCCCTGAAGTGCTCTGTGATGACTCTGAGCTGCGTAGATGTCGCAGTGGTCTTGTGTCTTAGCAAGTTGTAGATCAGCCTAGATGAAAGCGCACACATGCACACGCACACACACACACACACACATCCATTATGATTTAAAAAAATAAATGTTCAAATGTGAAATTAATGCAATGCCTAGCAAGAATGAATGAGTTTTCTGACACTACACACGGAGTACATGCAAATAAACAGACGTAATGCAGCTACACTGACAGATGGAGTGAGGGATTCTCAAGGAAGATTTTGATAAAAACACCTCTCCCTTCAATGCCATAGGGTAGAAGCTCCGCCCCTGTTATTGGACACGCATTGCCAAGGCTGGGATAGTGTTGTGTGGTGCGGTCTGCACCATTTTGTTTGTGTTCCCATACACAGATCCAGGGCTGTGTAGAAACAGCAAATTATGTTTTCAGAATATGCACACAGAATCGTCAAGCTATTCCGGACTGTTCAGTAGACATTAGCCAAAATTGACAAAAAGTTTATTAGGTTTACAATCTTGCTGACTCCATCTTTAACACCTCTATACTATAAAATCCACTGACTTCTTTTCAAACAGTAACTGGTCCGGGGCACGCTTTGTGCAGATTTCATCTCTGACAGGGAAGATTAGCTCCGACGTGAAAGCTGTGTCAATCTCCATGGCTGTGATGCATCAGTGCGTCTCGAGTAGCTCTGATTGCAGCAGGCCTCTACGTTTGGGTTAATGCTGTTTTCATCAAGAAGCTCTGTGAACTGAAAAGACAACAGAGAAGTTTACAGTCGTCACCTGTGTATATTATTAAATAGTAACTTAAATTCAAAGATGTAATTTCTCTCTGTAACTTCTCTCTATAACTTCCATGTATGTGCGTATGTGTTTTGCATGCAAACCATCTTTTCACACTCAAAGGCGCGACGATCTGGGTTTGATTGGTTTACACATTGTTCCAGGCCATCCATCACTGTTCTAGTAATATAGTCGACATGGTCAAAGCTGAGCTGCGGCAGACTCCTGATGTTTAACAGACTACAGAAACGGGGTAGAGAGAATATATATCAGACCCACATAAACATAGACATAAACCTTCCTCCTCCTCCAAGTATTGGACCAGCCATGTTATTGTAACACATTTGTTTTTCAATGATGTCCGACTTAAGTTCATAAACTTCCATCTGTTTTTTGGAAAAACATTGTAAAATTAAAATTACTCAGATATTTTCATTTTAGTGAAAATATAATTTTCAATAACACATAGTAAGGTTTATATCAATTACACTTTGCAAATCGCCATTTTGAAATGATCCAAATGGTCCAATTTCACAGTAGTAGTAATAATAATAATAATAATAATAATAATAATTAATAATAATACATTTTATTTGGCGGCAACCTTTCTCAAGACTCAAAGACATCTTATACAATATTAAACATACTATGCTATAGATTGCATACAAATATACAGTAGCAGAAATTAACACAACTATAGGTTAAAGGCTTTCTGGAAAAGGTGGGTATTTTTTTTTTTTTTTTTTATGAAACCAAAAATGTTTCTTAAAAAACATTATTGCAGACACATTTCTGTGTCTGCATTTTGAATGTGAGGGAGAGAATGTCCCACAGCCACAGAATAAAAAACAGAATAAAATAAGATGTATTTTATAAAAGCCCGCACCGCGGACTTGGAGCAGTCCGAGTGGATGTCCTTGTCGCAGCACTTCATTAAAGCTCCTTCAACCACTTGGCCATAACGTAGCAGAGAACTCTCAGGTGCATCAGGATGCCGGCGAGAAACCTCATACATAACCCTGAAATATATCACAAACAGCCAATTGGAAGAAGGCATGGATATTAAAGGAGGGTTTGAATGGCGTTCCCGAAGTGAGTATCAAGGATCCACTGATGCATTGTAAAATGTGTTTGCAAGGTCATACTTCAGCATTGCCCGTGCAGGAGTCTGCTTGAAGCTCTCGCACAGCTCTTGCATATTGGCCGGCAGGTCAAAGGTCACAGGCAGGCCCTCGGGCTTGGAGCCGGGCTGCATGGTGTGGATGCAGCGGGCGCGACCGAGTCCATCTTCCTTGCAGCACGTTGACAGGGCAACTGTCGTGTTTACGATCTCACTTGCGCATGCTTCAGCAATCGCAGCCTTCTGTATGGGTAAAGAGGAGTGGCATGCTTACAGAGATTGGAAAGCACACTTCCTTAGCATTTAGAGAAGTCAAACAGCGCTTATCGTGGCTGCCACTTAGATGCTTCTAGGTCATTTCCTTCATTTAGGTCCGGAACCTTCCTAAGCAAAATAACTATTATTTAATGGCAGCCCAGAAGTCCTTAACATTTAATGTACTGTGCATTGCATTGGAAAAAGCTGTGGTCAGACGATAAGTGATTTAGCTGATCACCTTTCGTGTCTTTGCATTTCTAAAGTCACACGGGGGTAGTGCAACTGGATTCTGTACATCAGGGCACATTTCCGGTCCAAGAGCCTTGTCCCAGACACAAGAGACCGAGAGGGAGGTGAAGACAAAAGCTGCTTTACCGCTGCAGGAACTTCCAGGCCATTTAATTTTTGGCACAGTAGTCTGTTTCCGCCCGACTATTGCTCTCAGATCAATTTCTTTTGAGATTACAGTTGGAAAAACTGTTTGCATTAGCATTTACCCAGCATCATCTCACTAATCCACCCTCATTGGCCCGCCAGCAGGGTGTGCTGGCGGGCCAAACATGCTGAAGACAAACATGTTTCTAAATGGTGGTAGAGCTAAATGAGGCGATCAAAACAGTTGTAACGCTTATTTGTTCAGCGCTGTCCAGTAGTTTCAACATTTACCAGAGGTCTACGCCCAGTAGGAGGAATAGACTGCAAACCAATGAAGCGTGACCAGACCTTATTCACAAAGTGAATTTTAGATCTGGTTACACCAGTCTAGGGTCACAGCACCTTTAGTGGTTTTCCACTGCAAGAACCAGCTCTGTAGGAACTCTTTTAGGGCTGAAAGAAGAACTCTAGAAGTACTCTAGAATATGAGAAGCCAGTGGGCTTAGTAGAAGAAAGACTTTACAATGCTATGCTATGCTAAAACTATACAATGCTTCTGATTGAAGGATCTCAGACTCATCAGTGCTAGAGGGGTGGTTTGCCCAGAGTCATGTGGAAGAGAGAGTCACGCCAACCGCGTCCACTCCAATGGGCCATTTTGCTTTTCTTTCTCACGTCAATGGCGCATTGCGGAATCTTGTAACAGTACACGGAAGTTGGCGGTGAATAGAAGTACCCTATATGATACAGTATATTATAAATGTAAATCGATGCATTTATTGATTGCTAATTGCCAAAAATTACACGTATCTGCATTTATCAGTTCAAACTGCCCGCCAAGCACTTCCTGGAACTGTGTTTTGCGTCTACATGCATCTCGTGTCAGTTGAGGTTTTCAAACTTCCATTGCCACGACTCTCTCATCTACACGGCTTTGGGTTTGCCTCCTTACCCCTCACCCAGAGCCATGTAAAGAGAGAGTTACGTCATCTCCATTCACTCCAATTGACCTTTTTTTCACAGCAACGGAGCCTCAAAAGAGTTCCCGGACGTTAGCCTAATATATATAAATTCTATAAATTCTATTTTAAATGTAAATCGGTGCATTTATTGACTACTAATTACCAAACAATTTTATATATCTGTATATATATATTCAAATTGCCTACCAAGCACTTCCTAGAACTATTGTGCCATAGGTTTTGCCTCTCCATGGACCATGTGACAGTTGAAAATCTCTAACTACCGTTGGTGTAACTCTATTATTTCCATGGCTCTGCCCTCCCCTTCCCTGATCCTCTACACTGCAAACATTCTACCTCTCCCCATTGGTCAGGTTGCTCCTTGGTTGACTGGCATGGACACCGAACCTGTCCTGTGCCTGAACGAGAGCCCTGTCTGGACAGAGTTGGGTAGAGTGCTGTGCCGCTACTGTACGATTTTAGGTGTGAAGCTAGCTAGAGAGTAGCTAGCTACGCACAGCCGTTGCTCACCGTCAGGTTTATACATGTGACCATGTCTCCTTGGCAACAGTGGCCAATGGTAGAAACGGCCTGGCTGACAATGAGTACATGAGCTCCACTGGGGCCTCTGCAACCGTCTGGCTGAATTCAACCACTTTCCTGTGAGATGAAAAAATCCAGGTGAATAGCTAGCAGATTAGCTGCCTCCCTCCCTGACAGGACAAATTACAGGTGGAGTCAGTCATTTTGGAGATAGAAAATTAGAAGATAAAAACACCTTTTCCTTCATTGCCACAGGGTGCTCCCTCAGAAGCCCATGGACATGCAGGGTCAAGGCTACAATAGTGTTCACTGGCTCACCGCTGACACCACCATCGATGTATGAATGTGTGTGTGAATATGTGAATATGAGGCAATATGAAGAAACTAAAACACTTTTAGTGGCCAGCAGGTTAGAAAAGCTCTATCTAAATGCAGTCCATGTATTTCTCCTCGTTCTACCTTTCTACCTCTCTAGTGTGTCTAACCAATTGATTGCGGGCTTGGACATGAGTGAGTGTTGTTTCCTATGTAGTGTGTCTGTAGCGGCGTGTGCACAGCCATCACTTACTTGGCCCTCACAATGGCCTCCCCGTATGACTCAGAGACGTAGCAGATGGCCTTTTGATCGGTCACACGACTCCTCACTGCAGCCCTGAAGGTTGCTTACCTGCAGGGAATGCAGATAGCTTGACTAGCAGATTAAAGCGATTCCAGAGAATGACTGCAAAGGGTTTGAAGCAGTAGTCCCCAACGACAGGAATGTTTATTTAATAATACCTACTATTTTCACAGCAGGTAATATTTGACCATTTACTGAGGTCGACAAACATTATACTTTAAATTCACAAGAACCAATCAGAGTGTGTCAATTATCCTGCCTAAAGAGTTGCAGCTAAACTGACAAATTGACAAAAAACTACTGAAATGTGAGACCAACTGTTTGTTTTTTTAAGTAAAGAACAAACCGGAAACGTTGTGTTTTTGGTCATTATCAAAAGAGCATTTAAGTGTACGAGTTAACATGTTGGTAAAGCAGTCACAAAGGCTGAGAGGAAAGCATGTTTAAATGTTTGTTTTAATTCCTTTAAATTGCCCTTCTGACCTTTTGTTCCAAGCTGTCAACAGCACCACTAAATCCACCCACACTTACTACAGATATGTAAACAGACAATGTACCTGTATGTGCATACATACTCAAATATACACACAAACACACTTGGCCTATTGGCTGACACAGATCAACATGTAATACAGTTCATAATATGGTAGACATTGTATTTTTGACCTTATAAGAGAGTTTAAAAAATCTATTTTGATTTGGCAAGGTACACACATTCTGACAAATCAGGGCCTGTTTTCCCTGAACGATCCAGAGAGGATGGTTCAGAGGACTGAACATTTGAAAGTTCAATGGACTTTTTTCTTGCTCCGTTTAATGGGCGTGGCGAATGTTGCTCAATGACATGTAGGAAACGGTAGGACGTGTAGTCGCATATTTGGAACCTGTTTGTTTTATAAGTAGCCTATTTCTGAGTAGACCAACTCCCTGTTTTCTAACCTGGCATTGTGTTCATTGAACGAGAACGTGTGGCAAATATTCCACAATACTGAATGCAGGGATCGCTTGTCACTCGCATGATGAATACACACACCGACATCCCACACAAAAAAACTAAAAACAGCAGACCAATGAGCTCCCGACAGAAAGTACAGAGAAAAATCTAGCCCTCTTTACTTATCTTCTTAGCTAACTCTTATTGTAACAGTCAAATCCATAGGCTACATTATCATATGTGCTGATTGTGGAAATATGGCTAGCAAACTCTGTAAAATCTTTTATAACAAATCTTAAAACACGTTTATAAGCTTGCCTTCATGCGATGTCGTTTTTATTCTTCTATATTTTTGTTGATTTTACATACATTTATTTGTCTTGGTTTTTATTTTTAAACTGATTTCATATTTTGGTTTTATTGATCATTCTGTTATTAATATAACTTGCTCTATTATTTACAAATGTTCTAACGGTTACTCTGCTTAGTTATGTCTGTCAAAGCACACTGTAAACTCTGTTTTAAGGTGATGTATAAATACAGTTTATTATTATTATTATTATTATTATTATTATACATAGTTTAGATTATAGGCTACAATTATTAAACAAAAAACAAATTTTCGCAGTTCAATGTATCACAAGGTATAGGCTCACATGCCTATCTATGCCTATGCCCGTGCTTTATTCAGAATGCTCAACGAGACTTGACTTCAGCATATCATTCTCCAACAAAGCGAGGGCGCCACCTGGTGGCAATACCTCATGCAAACATGGTAGATCATCACATCACACAAGATTGAGCTTGGCTGGTAGTGGCACAATGCTTTTTAGTTTAACTTGGGCAGCGCAGATGCTAGGCTACACACATTATTACTTAATAAAAGGATGTGTGTGCTTACAACTTCCTGAATCCATCGCCGTCCTTGAATTGTGTGTAGAACTGGCAGACTTGGTTCTGCGCGACCACAGGCTTCTGCAGCAGCAGAAAACTAAGAGCGACCAGCAGCATCATCATCACAGCAGAGCAGAAAATATATGATAGATGACAGTCTGAAATGTGCGCTTCCCTATATGTTCCCATGTCTGATTAAATAGACATTGGTCAATCATGGATAGTCGAGTGGGGGTTGGGCTCTCAGCCGGAAGGTTGTGGGTTCAAACCCCGGTGTTGACCTACCTGTAAGCATCCTTGAGCAAGGTGCCTAACCCCCTACCCCCCAACTGCTCCCGCTGATTGGTCGCACCTTGCATGGCAGCAATCACCATCAGTGTATGAATGTGTGAATGTGAGGCAACATACTGTAAAGTGCTTTGCATAAAAGCACTTTATAAAAAGCAGACCATTTACCTTGCCAGCGTAGTCTACAAACCACCCATGGCCTGCAGCCCATCAATCATTCAGTGCACCCAAAACTAAACACCTTACTTCTTGGCTATCCATAAATAGGCATCTTGCATTCAATCATCTTGAAAGATAATTAAGTCAGATAGATTCAGTATACTAAGTCATTCTGCAGAAAGCTTGTTGACAGTTGAACTCGATCAAAATAAAAACCTCTCCCTTGCCATAGCTCAGTGATCTCCAGAAATCTAGTAATGTTTGACTCAGAAATGTTCAAGAAAAGAAAGTAGTCCAGCCTGTTTATAAGAATCAAAACTTTCCTCTCATACCACGGCCTAGAGGAGGTAATACATGCCTTAATTGTTTTACTTTTAAGGCCCCCCAGGGACAGCTCCCATTATAGATCTTCTAAAGCCATATGTGTCTTAGATCCTCAGATATGACCTACTTGTCTGTTTCAAAGTACAAACTAAAAACGAAAAGTGACTGAGCTTTCTCTATCCGTGTCCCAGGAGATAGTGCCTAAAGTTTATTTTGGAACATATAGCAACTTTTTCCAAGTGACTGAAATGCTCAAATGCAGGTTCTTTTCCTCTAAATTTCACAAAAAGTCACAAAAATGTCACATAATTATAGTGTCATTGAACATTAATTCACAACTCACAATAGCCCACCGATTTATCTCCATAGCTTTTTAAAGGATGCTGTTTGGTGCAATGGCAAATGCCATTATATTTAACAAGTAGTTTTTAATTTCTACGCTATATACAAATTGTATAGCCTAGATGCTGATATATTAAATGTTATAGCAAATAAAGATGAATTGAAAGGTTCAACTCCCATCTGAAACGTTTAATTCAAATCTGCTAAATCCTAAATGTCCAATTTATGTTATCCACTCCTGTTTGCTAAATGATCTTTGACTGATTGTCACGACAAACCACCCCTGCAAAGTACCAATCAAAATCTCCTCAAAAACAATCCATGGTAGTCTACTGTCTAAACATCCATTAATCCTGGCATTGCCAATCATCACCTGTGCAGTAGCTATTGTTTTTTATTTTATTTACCTAAGGCTTCTACATTGTTTCATAGTCTAGCTATATCTGTATTTGCCTATATTCAGTTGTGTATCACGTCAATACAATCTAATCACAACAATCTATTAGGATGGTGGTTAAGTATGCTAGTTTTCTATTTTCTGGTCCAACTGCAAAACAGCTAGTCTAATTTTATAACAATTTCCTTTTCCGCATTTAACAGTATATTCCCCTTTTCCAATCTGCAGTCCAGTCATGGGTGCATGCACACGGCAATCGCTCTATTATGACTCAAGCAAACATGGCGGCCTCTGTACCACCTCTACGCTACTCCTTTAGGATTTGTAATGGCTTAACACATCCCCGAAACAAATTGCGACTACACAGAAAATACGAAAGTCAGAGAAGACATTTACACCAATCGATTACAAGGTAATGGATAATTTTGATCATGACAGAGTTGCTTTTTGGGGGTGGGATGCTAACGCCGGCGAACTAGTAGTTCTATGACTCTTAGTAGGCGTACCGTCACGTGTCAAAAGGTGGATATGACATCTGGCGTCACCATTGATAGTCAGACAGGTGCTTTAGTACAAGTGTATGGAGACTAATCATCACATAAACGCATATTACACACTTCCATTTACCGATGCTCGTAGCACATTAGCCGCAGTGTAGTGAAGTGATAAAATATGGAGATAAAATAATATACGGCAGTTGTGGAATGTGGAATGACCACCTCGCCGCAGTGTAGTCTACGTCACATCAGCTGCATACACTTTGTGTAGCCAAGGACGTCATAGTCCGCTTGGACTGTAGTTATATGCTGCCTATCTATACGTTATTGCAGAATAATCCGTTTTCCATTTGATATGCCTGGTATTGTAGCTCCACCGTGCGCAAAAACGCGTTATATCACTTTTGCTTTCGTTCTTGACTGCGTGTCTGAATGTCTGCGTGTGACTTGATGATTGGCGCTGATCCGTGCAGACATGCCGCCGTGGTGATATCTGGGACAGAGTTGGCTCGCCAGCTGCACCGAGAGATCCAGAGAGATGTCGAGGAACTGGTTGCCATGGGCAACATGAGACCTCACCTTGGAGTGGTCTTGGTTGGGGACGACCCTGCCAGTCGCACCTATGTCAGGAACAAGACCAGGGCAGCCACCATATTAGGTTAGAAATGAATGCTGGCCGCTTGTATCAGCACCGCCTACACATGCAGATAGATGCACAATAGTAGGCATATTGACTGTACTGTAGTACGTACTGTAGCTTGGTAGACATATGTCTGATTTGGCAATCTCCTCCTCTGCTATCATCTTATTTGATTATGCTGTGTATTTAAAGTGTACATGTGTTTATTTATATGCCTGTATGCAGGTGTGTGTGTGTGTGTGTGTGTGTGTGTGGAGAAATGTTAACAAATAAGTGTGTGTGAAAAATCTTTACATGCAAATACTGTAGGTGTGTGTTTAAATGTGCACGCATTACACAAATGTGTGTGTTTAAATGTGTACATGCAAGTTTGTGTATTTGTGAGTGTGCATACAGTGTGTGTGTGTGTGTGTGTATTTAAATATGTACAATGTGTGTGTCCAGGTATCTCCAGCGACACTGTGGTGCGGCCTGGCTCCGTCTCCCAGGAGGAGCTGCTGGAGCTGATTGACAAGATGAATCGTGACTGGAGGGTCAGTGGCCTGCTGGTGCAGCTGCCTCTCCCTGGTAAGCACTTCCATGCACCTCATCTACATGACATGCACCTCATTTACATTACATTTACATTACAATGCAGAGCATTTATTAGGAATGGCTACGATACTGAGCGGAAATCGGCCCGATACTGACTTAAGTAGCTGGATCGGTATCGGTGACAATTAGACAGTTGTAACCGATCTGTGGTGCTGATCCAATTAATTTAATTTACATGTGTAGGTCTAACTAATGCATACATCTACTGTTTCCTTATATTCATATATAGCCCATGTTACAGAATTAGGAAAGCAATGTTCAAGCCTGATGGTTCCTTACACAAAACATGATTCCTAGTCTCTGCCTCAATCACAGTGAGGAATACAGCTTAATTTAACACTGGAACCGGATCTGTACTCGGTATTGGCCAATACTCATATTGTAGGTATCTGTATTGGTATCTGGACAAAAAAAACTGGATCGTGCCATCCCTAGCATTTACTTTAGCAGGCACATTTATGCAAAGCGACTGATGCCGAGTTCACGCTACACGACTTTAGCCCAGGGAATCACAGCGTGCTCCTGTGAGCAATGATCATGTAGTGTGATCTGCTTACAACGTGAACTGAGAGCGTTGCCGACGTGTCAGCGACGCGTTTCAAAGCCAGACTTTTAGCAGGTTAAACGTCTGGGCTAGTGTGAAATGTGTTGTAACCGGTAATGACAGCAGCGACGACCTACAGCCAATGAGAGAACAAGACACGGAACAGGGACAGAAACAAAGGGGAGGAGTTATGGTCTTCATGATAATAAATGACCTGCTTGAAGAAACACTTATCCCTTATCGACTCGACGTTTCACATTTGAATCACTTTCAACGGTTCTAAATTCTGCCATTGACAGAACAGGCCTAGGTTGTTGAGAACTGTATCTGCTCCATGTTAACGAGGCTACAGAGGCATTCTTTATGTTTACTGGTCGAGGATTCAGTATTGGAGGTTCTGGGAGGTGTGTCGTGGATTGGGTTATTTAGTAC
>JAODUH010055573.1:6353-18333 GCA_027564835.1 Typhlichthys subterraneus
TGGGGAATAACATGCTAAATGTACTGGCTGAAAAGCATGGTAACTATCTTATGGGGAATAACATGCTGAATGTACTGATGCATGCAAATGACAAAAGTGTCTATTACACTTTTGTCATTTGCTCATTTCCCCTCAGAGACAAGACACATGAACCCTGAATGCATATTGCATAATGTGCAATTTCTAATAGTTACCAGAGCACCATATTTTTTGCAGCATTTTGTGAATTATGAAACTAATCTAACTAATCTATCCGTAGTGAAATTGTGTAGCTTCTGGAGTAGAAGCTACAGCTGCAAGCCCACATGTGATCACAGCCCAAGCAGAACCCCTACATTTACTGTGAGAGGAGGAATACATAGGCTACTTACTGTATGGATATTACTGTATGTACATAAGCTACGTACTGCTACATAGGCTACTTACTGTATGTACATACAATAGGCTACGTACTGCTACATAGGCTACTTACTGTATGGATATTACTGTATGTACATATAGGCTGCTTACTGTGTGTACATAGCCTACTTACTCTATGCACATATGCTACTTACTGCTTTATAGGCTACTTACTGTATGCATATGACTGTATGTACATAGGCTACTTACTGCTACATAGGCTACTTACTGTGTGTACATAGCCTATATGACTACGCATATTTTACACATATCATCAGAAATGTAGTCACCACAGGTGCAGAAGAACCTAAATGGTTTCCATAGCACGGTGGTGGTACAAGCTACAGCACAGAACAGAACAATAGTACTGAGGCATTGCCAGACCTGTGTGCTGGACTAATGGTACATGCTAATACCGCTGGGCACCCCATCTTCCTCTCACCTGCACCTAGCACTGCCGCTAGCGGCCTGTCTACGGCTTATTGTAATTCAGCGCCCCTCCTCCCGACATCCTCCCCTCGCTGTGACAGCAGGCTGTGTGGCCGTCCGGACATCCACACTCGCATGTCAATGAGCTGCACGCATCGGCCGACATCCTCTGACCCCTGCCGCCCCCCCCTTCATCACCCAGGCTTCAGCAGGCGGGGTCACACTGCTCCAGCTGGAGAGATAAGGGGGGTGGGGGTGGGGGTGCAGGGGAGTGCTGTGTAGCAGATAAAGAGAGCGTCCAGTTAATCAAGACGAGTCAGTGTGGCTAAGGTCCCCCCCCCGCATGAGTCATCATAAGTCCCCCGAGGCCACATAGTCCGTCCTCGACTGACTCTGGTGGACGTTCCCGGCTGGCGTCCCTCTCATTTTTATCCTTTAAGACGCAGTGAACAAGCTCACTGTGTCTTCATGAGCGAGATTCCTCCTGCCGTAAAATACAAAGTCTGCTGCTATGGCACTGATGTTTGTTTATATTTCAAACACACACACACACACACGCACACACAAAGGGATAGTCAGTCATTGTGGAGAAAGCTTGTTTTATATTTGAACTCGATGTAAAAAACAACATCTCTCTCTAGGGGGCATTGAAGGTCATGCCCCCTGTATTAGCAACATATTGTATTGCCAAGGCTGTAGGACAGTGTTGTGTGGTGCAGTTTGCACCACTGTGTTTATGTTCCCATGTACAGGGCTGACCAGAAAATGGCATAGTATAATACATGGTGGAAAACTACCTCTATACATTTTCCATCAATTATGGCGATGGCGATTATGGAAGATACATTGTAGACATGATTAGTATGTTTATGTGCTTATGCGCTTTCACCGACGAGTGCTATCTTATTTCCACAGCTCTGAATAGGCACTTGGCATTTTGTTCACTCCGTTTCCCGGCGCTGGAATAATTAGCATCATTTGGAGAATATTGTCAATGAATGTTCAATTGCATCCTGGAATGAATGTGAGAGTGAAGGGAAGCAAAGGATGACAGACGTAAGATGGATAGAGAAGAAAGACAAGAAAGACATGACGCAGGAGATTAGTTACAATGTAGTTTGACGGATCCAGTTTGTCATTATTTGGAGGCAAATTGGGAGGATGACGGCAGCGTATCTGGTGAAATCACAAACCGGACTCGTGGACAGGGAGCACACATTGCTGGCGCGCATGGACACAAACACACGCACGCACGCATGCACACAAACACACACACACACACGCACGCACACACATATTTATGCACACATAACAACAACTCAGAATCTCATGGCAGATTTCACACATTTCATAACACGTTATCTTCAACAGGACAAGGCCCCATGTGGAGGTTTAAGCTGTTTTCCCCTCCTTGCTCTTTCACACAAACACATGGGGCAATATTCATGATATCCTAATGTAAATGTTCATTACTGCCATTGTGCATGGCTGAAGTGCTGGTAAACTGTCTGGTCAATTAAATTCCTTCCTTCCTTCCTTCCTTTCTTTCTTTATTTCTTTCTTTCAGTATACATTATTGGTGTTTAAAAAAAAAAAAAAATATATATATATATATATTTGTGACGGCCCTGCCTGGTTTTAGCAGGCCTATGCTCGTTATTGGCTGGGTAGGCCCTAATTAGGCCAATTAATTACACCTGGGCATGTCACGTATATATAGAAGTGTTGCTGCAAACTGACTAGTGTGACTCTCCTGGCACCACACATGCTGTGGTTGGTTTGTTTCTTAGTTGGGTTAGTGTCTTAGCTTGTAACACGCACCACATATATTCACTACCTCATTCTGTGTTATTCTGTTTGTCAGTTAAGAGTTTGCGTTTGTTTAGCTTGTTTGGTTTACGGCCCATGAGCCAGGCCGTAACATATTTAAGTTAATACCTGCCACTGTAGCATATTGTACTTCTCTGTACAGTTAGTGTTTAATTAGATAGTGTCTAAACTGATGCGCCAGATAGTTTTTTTACACAACCATACGGGAAGCCGCACATTGAAACTCCAGGTGATGAACTGACTGATTGTCTATCACCATTGATTAACGTCACACAATCCTAAACTTCGTACGTAGCTGCCAGCACGATGGTGAATGGTCAGAACCACTGTGGTTCGGACTGAAGCACAGTGATTTGTTGTCCAGGCTGATATCTCGGTCCAAGCTATCTGAACTGAAGCTTGAGATATCAGGCTGATATCACAAAACTATGTTTATCCTGTTCCAGTCTGATTTACATTTG
This sequence comes from Typhlichthys subterraneus, assembly GCA_027564835.1. Taxonomy (NCBI): domain Eukaryota; kingdom Metazoa; phylum Chordata; class Actinopteri; order Percopsiformes; family Amblyopsidae; genus Typhlichthys; species Typhlichthys subterraneus. The sequence goes on from JAODUH010055573.1 coordinate 9,473, forward strand.
TTCCATGTTTGTGTTCCATCTTCCAGTCCTGGTTTTCTGTCTTACTCATTGCTTTGTGTGAGTGATTGGATTATTGTTTTCTGATGTTCTCCCCTGTATTTAAGCCCTGTGCGCTTTGTGGCTGAATGTTGTGTTGTTTGGTCTGTTAGTTTACCCTGGCTGTGTTCTAATTGTTTCATCTGTGTCTTCATCCCGATTCCTGCGTAGTCCTCTTGCACCTCTGCATGCGTGATACAACATTGCCTCAAAAATATATCTGCACTCCTGTCTCTAAACCTGCTTGCTATTGGACCCTACAGCTATATCCATTGCAGCCACACTGAAAAACATTTTGCACAGAGTTTATGCCATGAAACAATTAAATTGCACTAATGATTATCTGTGTGTGTGTGTGTGTGATGCATTAAAGATCAGAGGGCAAATGATAACAGAGGAGAGGAGCGTGCTATGTCTGGTCGAGCACCCATCCATCTTAGAGACAGGAGGTGCAATTAACATGGACACCTGCTCTGGGCCCCGGCATAATGATTCACACTCCCCTCATCCACCTCCCCCATCCCAATTTTCTCTCTTTTCGCTTCGTCTTTACGTCTCTCCGTCTTTGTATCCGCGGCTGTCTGCCTCTGCCTGTTGGTCTCGCCAAGCAATGTCACAATGTCCTGACAACAGATGCAGCATGCTGCACTATTTCTCCTGTGACCAACCACCGTAGGATAAAGGAGTACACGAGACAGGCGATGGTTAGCAATGCATTGGTCACCTCAGGGCGAGCAGAAATGTAGAAAAGAATATTGTGAAGTGGTGTTTATGTGTCAGCACGGTGTCAATCACAATACAGACAACATGTTGCCTGAAAGCTGAAGCTTTAACATGCATGGAGGTGTCTAATTACTGGGTCATGTGTGCATGCATCGGCCTAACGTGAGTGGAGGAGATGTGTGTGTAATGTGTGTAGTTATGTGAAGGAATAGTGACCTTAGCCCAAACGCTAGTGCAATTATAGTTTTGCTTAAAGCGATGTTGAACATTTATTAAACCCTGGACTCTGGAAACAGAGCTAACATCTGCAGGACTAAATATGGCAGTATGAAGTATGGAAGCTATAAGAGACAGCTAGAAGGCGCCGGTGTTGCTGTATTGTCATCCTTCTATTGGTTTCATGTCAGCGCAACTGCACCTTGTTCAGGGAGAGGTCAAAGAACAGGAAGATGCAATTGAACAAGTGGAGTTTATTCATACAAGTCAGGTTTTTGCATGTAGTTATTTTAAGGGTGTTTCATTCCTCCAGCTGTCTCGTCAAAGGACTTTATAAACCCACAATGCTCACAATACATTAACCAACAACTGGAAAAAGAGGGTGGGCAAGTGTGTTTAGTCTAATCTGTTTAGTTTGACAGCATTACGTATTGGCCTCAGGTTCCTGTTCCCTCAAGGTGAAAAATATCACCATTAAGAGTCTGGATTAAAGTTATCCAACAGTGCAAAGTGGTTGACATTCACTCCAGAGACCCTGCAATATTCCTCATGCTGTTGCACAAATAACCATTCTCTCCTTGGAACAAGCCCTCGGCCAGGAAACACAACTATTCACAGCTGACATCTGATTGTATAGCACTCCTGCTCAAGCCTAATTCGTTTCTTAAAAGTTCAAAGTTAAAGGGGACACGTATTTTCAATAAGGGCTTTGTGTTTTCAATATGCCTCCAGCTACAGTATTTCTAAAAGCTGTCACTACATCAAGACATTTATCCCATCTAAAGAAAGATCCAATCTGAAAAGCGTAATGGAAATGTGTAGATTCTCCCAGTCAAATATCCTGCTGAAGATCTTATCAACCAAATAAAAAGGTTTTAGTGGATATACTAACCATTTTCAGATATCCAAGAAAACATTAAAGATGTGGAAAGCTGTTTTGTGCACATAAGCTCAATTTCAAAAATATTACTGAATGACTTTAGTTAATTAAGCATGCAATAAAGGTCCTGCTAAGGGTATGATTCATTGACCTTGAGCTAATTTCCTTTAGTGAAATAACACAGATGTCAGAAATGGCCCTGAATCATATTAAGTCATCAATATACATGCAGTAATTGATTCCTCGCAGACAAATACAAGCAATATGTGCAGTCTTGTGCATGTCTTACTGTATGTGTGAATAGTTAGCTGCCTGATGGTGTTACAGTAAATGAGTGTGTCTATTCTAGAGGTTCTGTAAGATCAGGATGTAATGTTTCAACCAACCAGGGCTTGTCTATATAATACTGTATGTAATCTTTTTTATTTTCATTATAAACAGTGTATTTTGACTTTATTTTGTCAATTTTTTACTCTGTAAATTATCTACAAATAATGTTACGTGTCCAATGACTTTCCCTTCATTTATTTTTCATTTCAAATGTTTTCTTTGTTATTATTGTTTGTTGTAAGGGTATTATGTATGTGAAGGTTATTGGGATTTAGTACCTAGAATGCATGTATTTTGTATGATAATGTTTTTTAGGTGGACCCCAGGAAGAATAGTTGCTACATTGGTAGCTGCTAATAAGGATCTGAATAAACTAATAAACATGAACAGGGTTTAGGAAAGGAGGGACATACACTTATTTCAACAAATTAGTTTTTCTATTTTCTGTCAGAGAACCATCATAATAACTATAGCAACTCACATGATGGTGGGGATCCTGTCATAACAGGAGCATACTGCAGAAATAAAATATGCATAGAGTTGAATTGACCTGCCCTCTGTTCATATGTTCTTCTCCGATCTATACAAATCTGCTGAGAAAGGCCTTTGCTTGAGGTAGAAAGTCATCAATACAGAGTAGGAGTTTAAAATTTTAATCAGATCAATATTTTCTACTAATAAATTGCAACAGAGTTTACTGAAGTTATATACTTAAACATATTGTATATTGAGTTTTGTACTGCTGAGCAGGCTACATCAACAGGGAAACTATATACTGTATTTCAGCAAGATAATCTCCAAGCACCCACGCACATCTTGAGAAGCAAGAGACACTTGCAGAAACATTGATTGACAGATCATTTCAAAAATAATTAGTAGGAGGAGAACATATTACACACACACACGTGCGTACAAACGCACACGCCTGATGCTGATTGGAGTGTGTCCTCCAATCAGCGTCAGGAAAGTAAAGCAACTTAGTGTACCTTGTTTCAGCGAAAGACCAATGTTAGGCAACTTTGGCATCCTTCACCTATCTCTCTACACATACTGTAGACGCATTCCTACAAGGGCAGGTCATGCACTATACGCCCACATGCCAACCCCCATGGGAACAGAGACAATGAAACCAAGAGAATTTGAATAAATAAATGAATGAATGATGAAGAAATAAAAGCAAAATAAGCAGACCATGGCTTCTTGTTGATTGTAAACATCAACATATTTACATGCTAGCTAGGCAATCTATTGCCAACATACATCAGAGCCAACACCAACTGCTGATATTGTGATTTACATGTAAAGGCAAGTGCTACCTTCACAACACAATACTAAATGTATGATCGTGCTGTGCATTTAGGCAGGCTCACATACAGTATGTATGATCACACACTATACCTACAGCAGCACGGTGGCCCGGTGAATATACTGTATGTAAATGTATTATTAGGAAAAACCTATTGAGAGAAATAATCTCGTTTTCAAGAGGGTCCTAAACACACACAAAATTCCAATACAAAGTGAAACAACATTTATATTCATACAAACCCACTGATTCCCTTAAGTTGTCAGAACCCCACTGAACACACACTGATTCCCTTAAATTATCAGAGCATATACAGCAGAAATACATACATACATACACAAATATTATCCACATACAGTAGTTATAATCAAGCATACATTATATTATAATGTATGTAATGTATACTGTAGCACTGTGGCCTCACAGCAATAAGGTCCCCGGTTCGAACCCTGGTCGTCCCGGCGTTTCTGTGTGGAGGTTGTGTGTTCTCCTCGTGGCTGCGTGGGTTTCCTCTGGGTGCCCCAGTGTCCCCCACTATCGAAACACGCGTTCATTCTCCAGTCAGTGTCATGTGACCTGTTGGTCCCCTGGCGCTGCACAGTGGCGGCACACTGGTGCCTCGAGGGTTGGGTTAAATTCAGAGGATACATTTTGCTACATGTATATGTGCGGAAAAAGGCATGGCTAGGGTCATATCTAGCTTAAAGAAGCACCCACAGAGGAAATGGGACTCTAGCTGCTTCTCTACTCTGTGACTGATATTATTGAGTCACCCCAATTACATACTGTATGTTTCTGATTACTCTTTACTATGACTCATAAAAAGCATGTTTAAAATGGGCAAGCCCTCAAACGAACATAAACACAGCTACAACCTTTTTATGAACGCAGTTTTGATTTGGTTTTGCTTCAGCTCTCTCATAAACAGTGTGCAAACAAACACGCCCACACACAAACACACACGTTATTATGAATGCAGAGTGCATTATCAAGGTCTTTGGACGTAGACTTATTTGACAACCAGATGTCAGTACATAAAGATGTGTGTGTGTGCAGACGCACGCAAGCTTTGCGCGCGTGTGTGCGTCTGCACGTGGGCGCAGGCAACAGACAAGCCAGCCACCAGATTGTGACCCCAGTGCCCTCAATGTAATTAGCATAGGAGTTGGAAGTGTGATGGGAGAGGAAAGTGGGGAATATGTGACACAAGGTGTGGAGGAGGCACTACGGAATAAAAGACACGTGGAGAACAGTTTGAGAGAACGACACAGAGATAGACTATGCACAGTATAGCCTGATTGCAGGTAAGAGGCAGATGAAACCAAGTGGGCGAGGAAGAAGCTATAGATAATGTCTTTAGCGCAGTTGAAGAAGATGAATAGATCTTTGGCAGCCTTCCAAAGAGCTGTTACACCTGCTTCACTCTATTTACATCTATAAACACAACAGAGGAGATGGCATACGGATGATTATATCTTATTTCATTATTATTCTAGTATCGTATTATGTGTAGCAAGAATTTGTTTGTCTGTGTGTGAGTGCTACTTCAGCTTTGTGTTGCAATGACTTGAGAAGGATTCAGAACACTGCGATATTAAGCAGCTGCATTGACATCTTAACTGTTAATGCAGAGCCCTGTATATTGGTGTTATGTCGAGTATGTATATTGTTGCAGGCTGCCTGTCTACAAAGCTAATATAGCTGATATGACCATGTTAAGTGTTTGTAAGGGAGGCATGCAGTGAATGGTGGAATATCATTTTACAAGAGATCCCACCATTCACTAAATACATGCTTTACATGATATGTGCGCTAGAGATGCAGTAATGCAAACGAAGCGTTGGTCCTTCCAAATGAGGGGAACTTAATGGTCTATCTGATCATCTCCATTTATACCAGGGACATGTCAATCAATGCATGTCATACCAACTTCACCACAGGGATTTCTAATTTGGTGAATTTGGCGCTTTTATAATCTGTAGTAGAGGATTAGTAGCCTGTTATATTAAATGACACAGTATTGATTCAGTGGGGAACATGCAGAGTAGTTGTGTGTGTGTGCGCCTGCATGAACGAGTTTACACTCATTCTTAAACTCTTCATGCAGAAGAAAGAAACCCAACAGGACAGTTGGAGAGCTAGACAGCTGCGAGTACAATAAAACCTGTTAGAGTATCAGGTTCATAGAGAATTTGTGTCATTTTGATTTATCTTAAGACTACTATTGCAACATATCACATTGTAACATAATATGGCACACAAACCCCTCAGTAGTTACCTAGCAACTAATTATATACTAACAAGGAACTGCGATGAATAATTACTGTAATCATTACTTATTTATTACCGTTTGTTTTTATAATTATGCCTCCCTCAAGTAAACTGGTGCATCACATTGAACACTATGCATGATCATTTGCATATGCGTGTTATAATGAATGCCAATATTAGATACCATTTATTGAATATCCCTGTGTTATATTCACATGCAGGTGGTCTAGCATCCACACTAACCAGACTTGATCCCTGCTTGATTGGTGGTGGTGATGACCCCACTGTTCTTAGTGTATCCAAAGTTCTTCTGCAAGTCTGGCCATCTTGATCATGGCTCCGGGCAGTTATTTCGAGCTAATACAATCAGGCCATATTTAAATGAATGGGGACAGAGCCAATACTCATGTTCAATGGTCACTAAAGACATAAAAACAAACACAAATGTATAGAACCACCAGTCAAATCTAATACAAACTGCTTAAAAAAGTTTAGGGACTTAAACAGTTTAAAAAGCAAAAAAATGTTATACAACTTTTATACAACTTTTTCCTTACATGTGTAGGTTTAGTGACATTAACTTCATTTATGGGTTTCATGCAAATTGGAGCCATCTGCTCCTTCCTGCCATTAAACTATTAAGCTTGCATCAGTGCAACCACACGACTGGCTTAATAGGTCTCCCGATTTGGCCATTATAAATCAAACATATTGTATTTACATAAAACCGCCATCTTTGGCATTACTGACGTTTCCCATAGATTTCTTTCAGCATTCTGGGATCTGTCTCATGGCATCTGTGTTTTCCCCTGAAAGAAATAACACACGTCTGTAAGGACACAGTTTTCACAAGCAAGGCAGGGTGTAAAGAAACATGCTGTTTTTTAGATGGAAATAGTTGATCTTGGGTTGATATATGCTTAAAGAGGTACAGTGTGAATAGGGCCTTAAAGGACAAATTGCATAACATTCTTATTTGTGTTTTCCTTAAGACGTGTCAGTGAGTCAGAGGGTTATTTAGAGGCTAGTGAGAAGCATCTCAGATATAGTTGGTGTCATGTAACAAATAACTTTTCTGTCCTTTAAGTCCTTTACCTACACGGATTTGTTGAGAAATGTTAAGGCAAGCAGAGTTGAAAGGTCCGTATATGTCATTCTATTGTTGGTGGTGAGACACTGGTAGCTTTCAAGCACATTTATTAATTTGTTGAGATCCACAATGTTCTGTTGTAGTTAACAACATTGTAACATTGAACTGTGGCAGCGAAGAGACCCCAATCAAACTGGAGTAAGAAAGATATTTTTCATGAGTTTTCAAAACATTGCCCTTTATCTTCACCTCTTATTCCATCTCGCAGGCTTTTTTACAGTAACATACAGTACATGAGGACAGAGAGGAAATATATATATATATATATAAACATATTGACTGATCTTGAAGGGATCTGAGATTGCTTCACATCAGGATAATTAGCTAATCTAGTAGACATGAGTAGAAGGTGAATTGCATGCTAATGTGATTATCAGAACACATACATAATGATGCCATAGTTGTTACCATATGAGGAAGCAACATGTAAATCTTTGCATTTGATCGTGTGATCTTTCTACTCGGCTTGCAACCCATTCCTCACCCAGCCTTTCTGTGCCACCTGGATCTAATTCTGTGCCTCTATTTATAAAACGCTCAATCATTAATAGATAGAAACTGAACCAAAAGTTGGACCAAAATGAACCAAAATGAAGAATGAATGAAATCAGAGTGGGTTACATATTCATGTTGTTAAACATATCTTATCTACAAGACTGTTTACTTTAAGTTAGAGAATTGTGAGATACATAGATTATTACATTTATTGCATACTAAAACAAATACTGTACATGTTTGATTTCCCTAATGAAGCTTGGAGCAAAAAAAAAAAAAAAAAAAAAAAAAAGAATACATAAAGAAATAAAATAAAAAAATATATACAGTATATATGTATATGGTGGCAACTCCCCTACACAAAAGTATAGTAAATAACTGAAACTTTCATCTGTCAGCTACTGTTATATTTTGTAACCAATATATATTCGTTTCAACAAAGCACATTGTGTTTTTGGGGTTATAAATTCCCCTGAATTTAAAATATGTTGTGTAATCCTGTCAGCCGTTACCCTGCCATATGTGGTCTGATTCCATCTTTTTCTGTTACCACTGGTATAGTGCTGCCATTGTAAATGCAGGGTTATAGTGGGATTATACTGTATAGGATTATAATGGGGTCTCTATACCTCACATACTCACACAGTCCACCTCTTTGATGTGGTTTTCCTGCCTTCTCCAGCGTAAGTTATTTTTAGTCCCTTTCCCATGGAGACCGTAAAGAAAACAAGACAACCAGAGCATGGTCGGGGAGGGTAGGAGAATACCTTTGTGTCCATCAGCATCCATCTGTGATGGATGCTGGTGAGGAGATATGCACAGCTGTCCCAGATCTGGCGAGATAACAACCCATATGATTGCATTTGTGAGAGGCCTATCATGAAATATTAGAAACAGGGTCCCTGGTTGCCATGAAACCACATTGAGGAATGACGAATGAGATCATAACCAGCCTAACAGAACAAAGGAAAAATACCACCTATGTGTTGTTCATATTAGAGTATACATTTATATATTAATTATGTTTTACAGTATCTCATTTGTTGTTAATTTTAATCACAATTAGCACTTTTATCACTCTCACCAACTGAAAACATCATTAAAGCTAATGCTCTAGATTCACTTAGCCTACATGCGTTCACCAACAAACTAAACTCCAAGCAGTAAATAGTTTTTAAAATCATGATCTTGTGGTTCTGGTCTGTGAAAGATAGATTATTTTTTGATTAACATCAGTGTGGTACTGGAAAGCCTCTGAATAATTTTCAATGTGTCCGAGTAGCAACTGAACTTTCCAATCAGCGTCATGTTAATAGCTATATGGGCCTGGTTATCCAATCAGCATTGTGTTTATAGCTATACGGGTGTGGTTAAGGTCAAGTCAAGTCAAGTCAAGTCAAGTCAATTTTATTTATATAGCCCTTAATCACATTGCAGTCTCAAAGGGCTTTACA
>JAODUH010055593.1:0-16260 GCA_027564835.1 Typhlichthys subterraneus
CCCCCCCCCACACACACACACACACACACACACACACACACACACACACACACTCCCTAGCGTGCCGTACCGGTCATTGTGCAGAACATCGCCCGTCTTGGGGTCCACGACGTGCACGATGATGCCCCTGTTCCCCCAGCCCCGCTGGAACATGTAGCTGTCCTCGTTGCTCTGCTCCCCCGGCTGCAGAGTCTTGTTGAGGAAGGTCCAGGACAGCTTCTTCTGCCCGTGGACCTCCAGGGACCCGCCGGTCCCCACGCCGATGTACTTGCGGCCGAAGTAGCTGTGTGCTGTGTCGGTGTCGTCCGATCTGGTTGAGAAAGAGTGGAGGTGCTTGGGCAGAATTCACACAGTGCACTAGTCCATACGCCCCATGAAAGAGCCAACGTTGCCCCACAGGACCCCACAGACCCCTACTGTGGGGTCTGTATGACACTAGCTGTGCTGCAGTAGTTTATAGTAGCTACAACAACGTTGTAAATTATGATCTCTAGTGTGCTACAGCTGATAATGTCTTTACATATTTTAATGGATTCAGTGATCGTCTGATGCAAAGGTACTGTTGATTGTCACATGCATGTGCTGAAATTCATCCTCTGCATTTAACCCATCCCTCAAGGGAGCAGTTGGCAGCTCCCTTGAGGGATCTTCTTGCTGTAAGGCCATAGTGCTATCCACTGGGCCATCATGTTGCCCAGTGCAACGCAATGGTCGAAAGCTGATAAGCATAGCACATTACATTATGTTATATAATAGGATGTCTGGGCACTAAGAGCTGTTTAAGAACAAAAACATTAAGTTTATCACTACCCTTATACGTGTATTTTCTATTATATATATATATATAAATACAGATATAAATTATATTTTTTTGAAGCTTCTTGCAGCAGCATTAGAATAACTAATCTAGAAGAAGAGCAACATTGTTAGATTGCCCCTGAATGTAGCATTTAAGTGCTCTCATGGAAAAGGCCTTGTATCTGATTCATGCAAATGTACAGTAGGAGCCTTTTACCTTTGTAAAAGCAATTGCTTAATGGATATCAAGCACTCCCCAAGATGCCACCAGTCAGAAACACGCACAGTACAAACAGTAGCTCTGTTGCACCCAACTTGAATATGGTAGGTACATATTTACCTTCCAAATAGAGAAATGGTCAGGTTGCCTTTATAAGGGCATTCTGGACTTCCAATGTGAAGCTCCCCTCTGTTTCCAATAAGAATGTGTTTAGTACGCAGTGTGATGGGCTGGTCTGTGTCAGCTATCACCAGTTTACCTGGAGAGAGGGGGAGAGAGAGAGAGAGAGAGAGGGAGAGAGATGATGATGAATTTTGGCAGCTCTTTCAAGCCTCACTGCCTTCTTGTCTTCTGGCCAGCCGTTTATGGCTCTGGACTAGGGCTGTGCACATGCACACGCACACACACACACACACACACACACACACACAGCAGGTCACGGGCTGGGTTCTTGTTGAACATGAATGGTTGAAAGCAGGCGAGAGATGAGTGATTATCTGCACCATGGACGTAAAGCTCTTGAAGATCAGCTGTTGGCGTTACAGTAAACAGACTACTGTGCAACTTCATTGTTCACGGCAAAGACAGATTGCTAAGTAGACAGTCAGACAGACAGACAAACAGAGACTGACAGACAGATAGGCAGACAGACAGACAGACAGACAGATAGACAGACAGACACGTACAGACAGACAGGCAGACAGACAGAAGAGAGGTAAACAGATATCTTACCCCCATTGAGGATTTCAATAGAGTGAACTGTGGCAGATGATGTCAGAAGGACCTTCCTGCCGTAACCTATGGTAACGCGGTGGTCTTGGCGATGGCCGGGGCTCCATGGCTGTAGCCCCCGCTCCTTGTCTGGACACACTGGGACACACAATGCACACTGGTTTTCCACAAGCACAAACTGCTGAAGGAGTTCATAATAATAATATTAATAATTTTATGTATATAGCACTGTTCATACAGAGGTCAAAGTTCAGCTCAAAAGTTAAAGATCAAAGTGCGTTTCAATTGAAGAAATAAATAAATAAATAAAATAAAATAAAAGCAGTAAGAGTCCAGGGACGTTTATTTATACAGCCCTTAATCACATTACAGCTTCAAAGGGCTGTACAACCTATATTTCACATGGAAACAAAAAACACCCCCTTAATTTGATCCTCACACTGGCCATGGAAAAACTTCCATTAAAAACCCCATAGGGAAAAAAGGGAAGAAACCTTGGGAAAGGACCAAAGAGGGAGGAATCCACCCTTCCAGGGCGGTAAGGATGCCATAGGTGTCGAGAGGACAACAAGAATGAGCAATTATACATTGAACAAAATGTACCACTTTGTGCAATAAACACACCAACAAAAAAATACAAAATTTGTTTTATAAATGTCATAGATTATAAGTGGTGCGTCAAATGTAGTATTGACAGAAACCACAGGAGATTCGTCCCAGGTATTATTTATCATAGGAAACAATCTGAAGACACAAAATAGCATTTATAGAAGCTTTACACTGCCCGACAACAAGGAAATACCATAGGGAAATTCCTATGTTGTAGGCTGTGTTGAATTGTTGGAAAGAAGGATGGATATTCTGAAAGGTGCACGTCAGCCTACGGCGTAAGGGATGCCATACAGTATAGGGTAGGTGGCTACAGGGATTAACAAAGGCCATGTAGGAAAATGGTAAACTATGCTAATATGGATTTGCATATCAGCAACATTATGGGACGGCTAAACACATTTGTTATAAGTTAATAATAATATAATAACTACACTATCATTTTTAATGTGTAAAAGAGTAAAAGAGTAAAAGAGAGTCCATCATAAGTGGCAGAGTAGTCTTCTGTACCTGGAAGACTAATGTACGGTCTCCCCTCAGCCGTCCATCTCATAAATAAAACAGAACACTTTTATTTATTATAACAGTAGACTGAAGCTACAGTGGACTGGAGCAAATCAACGTCTTACCTCTTTGGGATAATGTAATTATCATATAAGAAGGCTACGGGTCTGAAAAGGTGAAAACTTCGCAAATCCCTGTATGGATTTCAACGTACATATTTTGACCACGGCCGCTGTTGATCCCACTCTAAATCAGAAGCAGAAGTGCCTTTATTGCCGTCAGTCTGAGCAGGGTAGATCTACTCCGGTACACCCATGGTATAATTCACCTGACTTGCTCTCACCTGCAACTTTCTCAATCCAACAGAAATGGAAAATGGGATCAAGTAAGTGGTCAAGGATATTGGGTTGCCCACTCAAGAATAATGGTGAGTGATAAACCCATTTAGTTTGTGTCCGTATTAGCACTGAGCCCACTCTGGCGATACGTGTAGCTGTCCAACCCACCCAGTAGGCTTTCAATCTATTGCTCTCTGCTGGACAGGCGGGTTACCTCATCTGGATCCTGTCTAATGTATACATCAATGGCACCGACTGGCCAGGGACCTTAACACAGAGATTTCCCATAGGATTGGTTGAGATTGACAAGTGGCAAGGTGCAACCAACTGGTTTTTTGTCTGTGCTAATGTGTTTGTGGCAGAACTCTATTGCGAGTATGTGTCCTTGGACTAAAGTTTAACTCTGCAACTCTGCCATCATTCTTTTACTGCTTGTTTTGGTAAGTTACAGCAGCAACATGACTGTGGTCGTAGAAAGTTGTAAAGTGATTCATCACTTGTGACCCCACTAAAGATGATCAATAACCATTGATCAATATGATGATCAATAACCATTTGAATAAGAAATATTGGAATGATTAGAAAGTAAAACAATCTTGAAATAAGTTCACAAGCCACAGTGTGTCTCCTGGTCTACATATTGTTGGTTGTGTGCTAGTCATGACGATACACTACCTTCTGGTCTGGATATAAGATAGTGGCCATCTGAGTGACAACAGTGATTCACCTTTGACCTGGATGCAAACACACTCACACACACAAACACAAGTAGCTTTGCATGCTCATTATCAAAAGCAAGACAAGAAATGTATGAATGTATAATTTATTATAAGTGATGTTCTGTTTCCACTTGGGGATTAATGAAGTGCAACCTAATCTTAATTTAACCAAACCTGATCTGACTCAGTCTAACCAAATCAAACCTTATCAAATGTAATATATTATGTTATAATGTATTCTAATGTAAGAATAAAAATAGGCCCTATAGAAATGTAACGGGCGCTGACTGCTTTGTGATTACAAGCGATTACTTCTGAACCAGTAAATGTTCCTGGGAGATCATCACCAGTAACAAACTGCTGTGTAAAAATGCTGAAGCTGCTTTCCATTTCGTACTTCGGGCTTTCACGGCAACAATGTGCCCAAATTCGAATCTTTCAAGGCAATGTGAGCTAGATACCAATTTTACTGCAAGGTCAGATCCAAGTCTTCGTGGCCTTTTGACTTTTTCCAATAACTGGTGAAGGTTCAACAACAGTGGAGTGTCTGTTGTCCCTGCTGACAGACAGCTGACGGCAGAAGCTTTTGTAATGGAAAACAATGCACTGGCCTTGCACTGGAGAACGCTTTGAAAATCCTGCTGATCCTGCTGGTTATATCCCCATGCTTCTGCACCGATCATTACAAACACAGGTTCACACATTCTAACCAAGAAAGGGAATCGGCAAGATGCACTGTAAGTGATATTTTGTGTTGAATAGAAACACTGAAATGTAACAAGATAAATCAATACAAATCAATAAGAGCCAATTCAAGACTCAAGCATGTATCTGCTTTACCATATTAGCAGCGCACACGTCAATGACATGACATGACAGACCGTAACGGGTCACGTGCACTGTGAAACACGTGCACGTTTGTGACTGAAACACTGACACACGAAGCCTCTGTTCTCAGTGGCAATAAAGCTGCAGTGCACAAGACAAGCAATGTAGTGTGTGTGTGTGTGCGCGTGTGCGTGTGTGTGTGTGTGCATGTGGATACGTCTGCCAGAGAAACATAATAAACATACAGAGGTGTCTATATTATACTGTGGTATGACATGTAACTGCAAGGGACACACACACAAGACAGCCATAGCGTGTGATTGCACTGTGCCGTCTCAGATCCACGGGGAAGGCCCAAGGCTACACCAGTTCAGTCAGAATCCTTGAGTGACCCCGCTCTCTCTCCTGCTCTCCCCCTCTCTCCCCCCCTCTCTCTCCCCCTCTCTCCCCCCCTCTCTCCTGCTCTCTCCCCCGCTATTTTTTATTCAACTCTGGAGGCCACGAAACAGACTCCAAAATAAATATATAAATAAATAACGGTGTGGAAAAAACTCTCTCCCTGTGCCTCTCCAAGGCTGGTCCAGAACCTGTCAAAACACACTGAAAGGGAACAGGTTCTCCACCCCCCCCACCCAAATCCTCTGCCTGCCCCCCCTTCCCCACACACACACACACATTCGCGCGCACACACACACACACACACACCAACCCAACTATGCAGGAAGCGCATTTGATGCTGGCTCTAACATAACAACACCTTTTACAGCAGTAGTTCCATAAACGGTGGTGGGATGGGGGGGTTCAATGCCACAGGGCATCACTGCCAATCAGCGTGAGCCATAAAAACACTTTTTATTGTGGTATTGTTGTCTCTTATGATTGGTATGTGGCAGCTGAAGTACTCCGGCAAACAAACCCTTGTTGACATCTGTAGCAGTTCATGAAGCCAGTTCAATCATTTGGAGTGCGTTATTTATATTAACTAAAGACAGACTATTAAATTCTGACACACACACACACAGATAGTGAATGAATGGAATAAGATAACCTTTAAAAAACAAGCATTTATTTTACTATATTATAGAGGCCTGTCTGTGGACCTAGGGTTATATTATTTTATCAAGATACATCATACACGGAAAGGAATACACATTTTAATTACAAGTAGACATTTATGAGCTTGTAGTTAACTGGGCATGGTCAATCCTTTTATGGAAGGGTAAAATGGAATTAGCAAATACCAAGCAGGCTGGTAAATGTCATTTATATTTTGGTGACTACCCCACTCGTTAAAGTTAAAATCATAATAGCCCATGATTCAATCGCAAATCTGTTTTTTCTTTGCCCTTCCACCATTCCCTATGAATCTTAAATGCTTCCCTTTTGCCATAGTTTCGTTATTAAAAAGCATATAACTCTACAAGCGGTTTGATTGGCTGCCCCTAATGTCCTAAGGCTCCAACACAACAGCCAATCAAAGCAGCAGTTATAAAAATCACTGCCCACAAAGCACCCTGTTCTTAGAGATGGAAAGAGTAACATGCTATAAATAATGGATTAAGATGGTCTTTTTACACATATCTTTACACACGTTTCTGGAAAAATAAACAAAAGAATGATGCAGCTAGAAAAAGATTAAAGATTACAATCTCAAATGTTTTCATATACAGTATAAAGCAAAATGTCACTAAATGCAGTCAAATTCGTTCAGAAAAACATTCCATAATTTTATGGTTCCTTTCTTTCTATATTATATTACATGTTCTAATGGAGTTTATGATAATCTGGTGTGACGTTCTTGTGACAGCTGCCACATGCCTGGACAAATTACGTAAGTGTCTCAGACAGAAGAGGTTGGTTCACTAACGCAGGACTAACAGAACTAAATAGACAATAGCGCTACATAGCCCGTATATAACTAAATAGTGTAGTTAAACTAATGAGACTAATATAATAACTAATTAGAGTAAAATAATGAAGTATAAAGCAATATATTTAAATAGAGCTAAATAGAGCAACGTAACTAATAGAAGAACTACAGTACTGAACTAATGAGATCAATAACACTATTATGAGTAGAGCAATATAACTAAATAGAGCAATTTATTGTGTTTGAAAATGATGGACCCGATTTGAAATCGCTGTATGTTTCCAGCCACAAACTGCCCATGAATGAAACTCTTACCACTTGAAAGGGAGGGGTAGAGAGTTCTCTTCACAACACTTTACAAACTGTTTGTAACTTGTGTAATTGTAACATGTTGCCATCATTAAATATACTGCTTTGAAGTTTTGAAACACCCTGAATTAATTAATTAATGCATTAATTACAGCAACATACCTAAGTAGAGCAATAGAACCTAATATAGTGCCCTAACCTGTTCTACTGTACCTTTACTTACTTTCTGGAGTGCACTCAGCTGTGACTATGTAAAATGGCCACGTGTGCCCAGCTCCCAACTGATCAAGTGAACGCCACACCCTACACGGTTGCTCACCTGCCCGGACGTTTGGTAGCAGCAGCAGCAGCAGTGACAACGTGAGCACGTATCTCCCCATCTCGCGCCTCGACAGCCAAGATGCCTCAAAGGTTTCCCACAGACTGTGACCTCAAAAGTGGGGCGATGGAAGTCCGGTCTCCACGCTGGGAGGGAAGTAAGAAGACACCTGAAACATCACAGCAGAGCACATCAGAGCCAAGCTCGTTAGCTCTCCTGCAGAACTGGCACATGAATGGCTAGTGAGAATGACATCATTACACTTTAGCGTAATTTTAGGTTTTTCATCTTCAAAGAAATGTGGAGATGTCCCTCCAGTCTGTCAAGGATCAAAGCACGCTGCAGTCTATACTGGATGGGCTAAGGCTTAATAATAGTAACTCACTCACACACTCCTTTGCTCAAGTTACATAACACGTCTTTACGGAGACCCTAAAAGGACATGTCGTACAACCCAAAGTCACTGTCTTAACGCCGATAATATTGTCTACGCTGCCCTTTGTTCAGTCGAGCGATGAACCGCTAAGTTGTGTGCCACAGCTTTGAATTAATTGGAAATCAATGGAACAATGTGAGATTTGGCACTAAAGAATCTAATGATAGAGGCCATATAATAGAGGCACACTATAATTAATCATCTTAGAATTTTAGCATTTAATTAGCTAGCAATTAGTCCACGGATGACAGAGTGACTAGGATTTACTCAACGGAGTCTGCAATAGTGCGTTTGCCAATTTATCATTCACGAACAGCACATTGTTCAGATTTATGGGGACTTAATAGGCTGAAATTAGCACTACGCATTCTACAGTTTATTCGCAATATTTTATGATACAATCACTCTAATGATTAATCTATCATCCACATACTGTCTACACCCAGCTGTTACCATGCCAACATTTGTGCTTGTAAATATGCTTTTCTTTGCACAGGTCTGAATAATAATCACTGATAAACATTCTTCCTAGCTAATCTTGTCTGTATATTGGAACCACGTGATTATATAGTCAGGCAGTAAATTAATCCCCATGATGCAGCAATGATATAAATGTTACATATCTCTTGCCAGTTAGACTTTATGATTGCTACATTGAGTTAAGCACCAATATTGCAATCCCGGCTAAAATGTCCAAAACAGTAATGCTTAGATTTAATAAACCACCCACTAAGTTAGAGGGACCCCTTTCACCTCCCCTCTTTTTATTATTTAAACATGTATACATTATTTCACAGACTCACTCACTTATGCAAGATTTCCACTGAAGCTTAAAATTACCCCAAAATAATTAAGTTCTTTGTCACATCTAATACCAGTCCTGCATCCAAAGGCAGATGCAAAGGTAGATTTATGAAGTAAAACACGCTTTATACGCTTTATACGCCAGTCATATATTTATTTGAAAAACTAAATCAGCACAAATAAATAGTTCACGGAACATTTCCTTTCCTTATTCACGAATCCAGTGGTGCACACGAACTTGTAATACAAAAGATCAGATAATAAATATAGAGTGTTTACATCATCCCTGCTGTTGAGACATGGCATCCAGTCCTGTAAAAGAACAAATGAAAACAGTTGTTATTGGCTGCGCATCAGTGCACAAGCATGACATGTAAGTGCTGTCTGTATTTGCTTTAGCATTGAGGCGTTATGAGTGAGCGGTCTCGTGAGAAGCCTCACATGAGCCAAAAAGCTCCTGACTTGGCAGCCAGAGCCTTCCAGACCACATTGCTCTCACTGGCATGTTATGTATGCATATTACCAGAGAGGGCGCACTAGAATTAAGCATGGTCCCGAAGGATATCATTGATTCACAGATGAAGGAAACATTTCTGGTTGGAAAAAATGCAAGACGGATACTTAGAAAACCAGAGCATGGAATGTCCATTAGAGAGAACAACTGCCAGCTACGCAGATTGCATACTGTATGTGTGTGGCGTTGCGCGCCCTGTTACTCCCGACCCTTCACCCAGGTTGTTTATGAGTGACGGAGGGAAATGCTACAACCTCAGATATGAGAAAGACAGGATGCAGACCAGAACACAGTGTTTTGGAGGACACGTGTTCATAGATAGCAGTATACACAAACTATAGGAAAGATTCCCAGTATTGCCTTCAAAGTCGGTGGGACACATTTTATCTGCAGATAAAAGTGTCACTCTCTCTCACAAAAGCACATGCACGCACGCACATACACGCACACATGCACGCACACATGCACGCACACATGCACGCACGCACATACACGCACACATGCACGCACACATGCACGCACACATACACGCACGCACAAACGCACACACAGTAGACAAATGTGGGTACAGACTCTGCCACAAATGAAGCAGTAATGCATTACTAATGGTCGCAGCTGGTTGTGTCTATGCTTCTATAATCGGTCTAAATGGTTTTTCAACTTCTGATGGTCAAACAGGAGGAGCTGCAGCCGCCAGCCAAACAGTCCTGTACAGAAGGCTTAGTGAGTCATGGCCAGCAAGATCAAGCAAAACACAATGCCGTCATGAAGGTGGTGTTACTGCATTCTAACTCATATCACAAAAACACCTCTTCAACGCCATAGGGTGGTCCCTCAGACACTCCGCCCCACATATTGGACACGCATTGCCAAGGCCAGGATGTTGTTGTTTTACAGCAGTAGTTCAGTTGTGGTGCGGTCTGCACCATTTTGTTTGTGTTCCCATTAATGTAACGAGTATTAGCTTACAATTGCAGAATATAGAATTGTTTTGGTTTAGTTTATTGGCTGGCATTCCTCTCAAGCTAACACAGAGACCTCTACCCTGCAAACACACACTCCTCTAGTTCTGTGCCGTATTCCAAAGCAAAACACAAATATGTAGCCCGCCTAAACACACACGCTGCCCGAGACGCCCTATTGGCTATCGGCCAGCATGTGACCAGACCTGGGTCTGGAGGGCACTGTGGCCCGAGAGGCCCTATTGGCCAGCGGCCTGGGCCTGTGACAGTAGGCTTCCTGGGGCCTCTGGTAAGATGCTGATAGGACTGCTCTGGAATGTCCCGGTGTGTATCTGAGACTGACAGCAGAAGCTAACCCGACATCCCTTCGGTCCCTTTCATCCTGCATCTCCCAATGGCCGGTTGACAGAGAGGAGGAGACACAACTGGACTCACACACACACAGACCGCCGCTCCTTGGGAACATATTTTTAAAGGTGGCCTCCTCGATTGCGTCATACAGTAGCTCCCACTGGAACTCCAGATGTCCAGCGCAGCTCAGCATTCATATTGTCAAACGTTATCTCTCCCCACCCCCCGGTGCAGATGAGAGAGGAAACTCTCTCTCTCGAGTTTCAAACCAGATAGAGAGCGCAAACATTGAGACGAGCGCATCTTTAATGAAATCACAAACAATATAGCTGTTATGTGCTTATGTTTATCTATGGAAATAAATGTGGAACAGTTTGTAGAAGTTAGCTCACACCACCCAGTAGCTTACAGTGTGCCGCGCTGGCTTCCAGACCAGGCAGTTATTGGACTCTTTATGGGCTTCGAGGGGCTGTGAAAGTTTGGTAAAAACACAAGCTTTGGCTCAGATCTAAGGATGTGTGTGTGGTGTGACTGTGTGTGTGTGTGTGTGAGTGCGTGTGAGAGAGAGAGAGAGAGGTAGAGAGCAAGAGGAAGAGGGAGAGAGAGAGAGAGCAAGAGGGGGGGAAGGAACGGCAATTTCCATTGCTCTTGGCTTTTATGCCATCTTGCGCACGCACACACACACGATGGTGAAGACCACTTTACCATTTCCACAGTAACAAAGCCTAGTAATTATTACTTTGTACAAACAGCATTTGAGTCCCTGAATAGTGTGTAATGGCATACAGTTGGGAGGGAATATTACCCTCATGGGAAAAAAGTAATGGGTGTAGCCGTATGATACAGCCAAGCAAGCTGTATTAATAGCAGCTTGCTTGGGGTGACAGGCCATATGGAGTCTGACAACATTTGATGAACACTCACGCACACACTCAGTCACAACTGGTTAACGTACTGTACTCTATATTATGCACAGGAAGTGAGATTGGAGCCTTGATTCTACTGGGGAAATCCAATACCATTTCCTGAATTCATACACCTAACTTGATAAAACATCCCCGTATGGGATTTGTGAGTGCGTGCGTGTCTCAACTGGTCAGCATATTAAGTCGTTATATATTTAATGTAGGATTGCAGCCAGAGGAGAAAATAAATTGTTCAGTGTTCTGCTAAAGTCAGAAACTACAATATATCCAGCATTGAAAAGTGGGCTTGATGTTCTAGAAGCTCTGAAACTGACAAGTTCAAAATTGTTTCAGAGTTTGAGTGCTGTGAAAGGACACAGGCACTGTAGCGTTCATAGGAAACGAATGGATTTATGGCATTGCCATTTCCACGAGCCACAGCAGACCAGTTCTGTGTGAATGGGCTTCTCGTTCGCAACTGCCAGACTGGCTGTTCTCCACGGTATATGTAGATACACAGTGACTTGACACATTTGACCTCTGACCTCAGACACACTGCAAATGACTAGCTGCGATGTAGCAATGAGAGACAATAAACCATCAATGAGATTTAGTGACGACAGGCGAAAAATAACGGTTGGCGACCGGGTGGGTGGGTACCGAATTAAACTAATCTCAACTTCAGGTGAAGTGATTGAGGAGCCTACCAATGGGAGCTAAGGATATTGTTGACTGACAGACTGACATTTAGGGTGGGATATATATACGAGAGGGATAACTATAGGCAACCAAAGCCTGAAATGTAAACAAGTGACACATTTTCAGCTACAAAGTGACGGGCTTCAGGGGCTTTCGTTTGACGGCTAGCGCGGGAGCAAAGAGCGCAGCCTGTTGCAGCGATGACGAGGCCTAAATGTCCAGATGGCAGCAGAACACACACTGTGATCAAACTCTCCTACAGGGTCCCTACAGTACCTCAACAACAAGCAAAATGGTACAGAAGAATATCAGTATTCCAGAGGGATACAATAGCTCCGCCCGACTATTGCTCTCAGATCAATTTATTTAGATGAGATTATAGTCTGGAAACCTTGTTGGCATCACAGCCACCCTGCTGGCGGTCCAATCAGGATGAGTTAGTGAGATGAAGTCAAGCATGTTTTGAGATGATGGTAGAGCTAGCTGAGGCAATAAAAACAGTTGTAGCAAAGCTGATTGGTCAATAAACGCTGTCCAATAAACGCTGTCCAATAGTTACAAAATTAACCAGAGGTGACGTTTACACCCAATAGTAAGAAACAAACACTTCCCAGTTAAGCATATCCAGACCCTATTCACCCAAGTGAATTGGGTCTGGTTACACCAGGCTAAGGAAACACTGGTACTACTAATACTAAGTTTGGCATAACTACTGTACATGGTCTCTTTATATGCACAATGCAAGTATAGGAGGGAGTGAGTCAGAAAATAATTAGTTTGTTTGTTTAATAATCCATTTGGTTCTGCCAACACAAATAGTCCCACAACCATAGTTCTAAACTATCAACAGTGTCGGCAACGAAATGACTGGACTGTTACCAAGCAAAACATAAACATCACGCTAGCTTGTTACTTACGTTTTCACGTTACCGAAAGTCAGCTAATTTGTATACAATACATCCACGTTTGTATCATGTAGACATCTACATCTACGTTTCCATGTATCACGCAGCCAGTGTAAGAAAATCTGTTGAGTCACGTTAACAGCTCATGAGAAGTTTGTTGTTTCTTGAATTAGTAACCGTTAGTGCCAGTTAACACTGGTAAAGTGCAGTGGTACATGCATAGTTAAAAGGTTAGATGGGTTAGATCACGGCGTCCACTGCACCACTGCTGCCTGCATAACACATGCATTTGTGTGTGTGTATATTATGTGCAGGGAAATCAAACTACAAGCTATATACTTCAGTAGGTAGGTTCAGTAGGCAACAGTTCAGCAGCCCTCTCCATGTGTGAAACTGAACCAACAGAATGCTCACAGTAGAAGACACACTTGCTGCGTTGTGTTTCCCAGCCGTGGTCCTGGAGAGCCACTGCCCTGCATGCTGTAGATGTCTCCCTGCTCCAACACACCTGACTCTAATGAACGAGCTGTCATCAGGCTTCTGCAGAGACTGATAACAACCCATTCATTAAAGTCAGGTGTGCTGGAGCAGGACAGCAGATCTCCAGGGCAAGGGCTGGGAAACGCTGGCTTAGCCTATGCCAGGTAGACACACTCAGGTAGAGGTGTTTAACATTAGCCTATGGAAGACACACACATAAACACGCACACACACAAATGCACACGCACACAAACTACAGTGCAGCAGATCAGATTGTTAGTGCGCACGCAGGAAATATTAGCGCTGCCGCGTTAGCGCGAAACTTTAGCACGGCAGTGTAGCCGCGTTAGTGTGAAACTTTAGCACGGCAGCATAGCAGTCTGGTTAGCTCACCATGTTAAGAATTGCATTTGTAACACAGAGATCACCGTTTCAAATACAAACCTTTACAACATTTTATAAATGTTTGGCTCAGTGGACTGATTTATGTTGATAATTATGTTATATTTGTCTACTTGCAGATTGCCATTTAGTAACAAATAAGGATTAACTTTAAAAATAAGGCTACTATGGCTATGTATAGCACATAATCATAACACAAAACTTGAGTGTAGTCACGTTAGCAAGAAATATTAGCGTGGAACGTTAACAGAGAGTAGAGCGGAGCAAGTGGTGCTTCACATTCAATATAACTGAGAGGTGAAACTTCCTTCTTCATGTAGACCAGAACGACCTACAATTCCATGCAAGTCAATTCAATTTAAGAGACCGGAACTGCTCCACTTTTGGTCCCATGGGTATTAATTACACCGCTCCATATTTGTTGCACTCTTAAGTTTTTGGTGAAACGTTTGCATGGAACATTAGCATGGTAGTGTCTGTGGAACGTCCGTTAGCGTGGGAGGTAAGAGTGGCCAAGAGAGGATATCTGAGACCATATAGTCGGAGACCCACCAACAGGACAACACACACACACACACACATGCACAACACGACAAGATGATGCAATCTCCATAGAGCTGCACTGAATCGGAGAACAGCAGCAGTGACCTCATTAAATATTGCTGTGGCGAGTTGCTCAGCGCTCAGCGGAGCCTGCGGACACGCTGTGTGTGCCCCGTGCCGGGTGGGGGGGTGTGTGTGTGTGTGGGGTGGGGGGGTAGGGTGGTGGGAATCAACGTATAAGTGCAATGAAGCGAAACAAACGTGGCAAATGATGAAACTCTTTTGACAGGGGGTCTGGTCGCGTGTATGTGTGTGTGTGTGTGGAGGAGGAGGAAGCTTTTTTGTTTTTTAGTTTCCGTGGAAATGCTGACAGAGGGGATGCTGGGAGATCAAAACTATTCGAGCAAAAAGGTGTACAGCAGCAGCATTCTGTTCATTATTTGCATGCGGGGGGGGGGGGGGGGGGGGGGGATTTGCCTGCTCAGTGTGCCATGGGCTCTAAAATACGATTCCTGAAGCCTTAAAAATACAAAATACAAAAGATATTTAACTTCTAGCTAGCAGATTGTATAGCTGAACGAGAATAGGCTAAGATGCTCGTTACTGTGATCCTCCCTCCACCTGCGGAGGTGGCAACTCATTCCAGCTGACGGAACACCGCACCGACAGGCTAAAAATAAATAAGCAAATAAAATATGACGCCTGTTTAATTACTCCTTCCAATTAAGGCTCCTCTCCTGGTGAGCCGTAGCGGTGGAGCCACAGGAGTGCTACACTAACACACATTATCACAGGCAGAGACAGTGAGAGAGAGAGAGAGAGAGAGAGGGAGAGAGAGAGGGAGAGAGAGAGAGAGAGAGAGAGAGAGAGAGAGAGGGGGAGAGAGAGAGAGAGAGAGAGGGAGGCTGCAAGGGATGTTCAATAGGAATAACCTGCAACCGGCAACCATCTAAAAAGATAAAAACAACTTCTATGCAGAAATCCCCATCTCTACCCACCCACACTCACACACGCGTGCACACGCACACGCACACGCACACACACACACACACACACACACCCCACACTACAACATGGCACAAATCTACTGGTTCATTTATCGACCCACACTACCCTCTCTCTATCTCTCTCTCGCCCACAATGGCCTCTGTCTCTTCTGGAGTCAAGACACCACACTCTCCTTCTGGCAACTTTGGTGGAATCGAGAACTCTGGAAATCTGCAGCTGAGTCAATACTTATTATTGGAGGATTAATTATATCAGGAGTAGCTTAGTAGGCGGTGCATAGGCTGGAGAGCCCATTGTTCAGCTAGATGAGGTCAGATTTTGTTGCCAATTATCAGTCCTGTCCTTGAGCAAGACATTGGACACTAAAGGCTCTCGTTTGTAGGGTTGCATCGGTCTAACTCATTCCTGACCTGAGAGGTGCAAGTCTGCGGGCTGAAGCGTCTTCCCCAGAGGGGACTAATAAAGCGTATCTAATCAAGTGTGCAGTACGCTTCCACAGTTATTAATCGAGTGTGATGTGATACGGCATCTATCTCGCTGGACTGTGTGGCTACATGAATCCATTTGGCAGCGCCGGAAGTCTGGATTATGGCATTTTTGCATCTTGACGTCTTGTGAAACGTTATATCTCTTGTCTGTGCGTGCATGTGTGTGTGTGTGATAATCTCTCCCATTAGCCCAGCCTGAGCAACCGGGAACACAGGCGTTCAGAAGTGGAAAGACAGTTGTCACCAATGGACAAGCACTGATAGACAGACCACCAGCAACGCTCTCTCTCTCTTTAGCCTGTCATTGACACCAGGGGAGTGGAGACAGACAGACAGACATACACAGACAGACAGACCGACACACAGACAGACAGACAGACAGACAGACAGACACAGACAGACAGACACACAGAGACAGACACACAGGCAGACACACAGACAGACAGACAGACAGACACACAGACAGACAGAGAGACACACAGACAGACACACAGACAGACAGACAGACAGACACACA
>JAODUH010055614.1:0-10656 GCA_027564835.1 Typhlichthys subterraneus
CTATCTTCATGTCATACTGTAGCAGTACTGCTACATCATGACATGACACCACCGCCCTAATAGCCACTTGTCCTACCTAGTTACTGTAACTAGGTAGGACAAAACGCCATGAAAAGCTTTTACGGCAAAACAGACAGTTGACGGAAGGTTTCGTCAGATTCAAAAAATGCTCAAAAGTTATTGGAGGACATGCAAACATAAGCGGGGCTTGGGATTGGTCAATTAACAACAGCAAAGCTTGCTGGTTCCCCAGACCTTCTGGGTCCAACAGGCAGGCTGGACGGGGGCTCACATGAATTGATCCTGACCAGGGACGTATATTGATATGTATAAATATTTGTTTAAGATATTGTCCAACCTGCTTTTCTCCATTATTACATTTTTTTTTTTTACTTGCTTTTGCACTGGGGAACGTTTATTGTAAATATGTCATGCTTCATGCACCGGTGTTGTTTTAATGAGATTGGGATCACATGTGCGAGAGGGAAGAGACTAGTATCGGCTAGTATCTGACAGCGGTATTGCCCAGTGCTGTTCAGTTACTTTTCTCTTTCACGCACCTTAATGTTCCTCATTATTGGGGACAGCAAAAGAGCTTCCTGTTGCAGTGACCTTTGAGAGTCACCGTAGCAACAGCAGGGTTCTACAGTGCGACCATTTCACTTGTATATGTGAGTAAAAATGCTGGTGTGCAAACACACTTCGAGTGACTTATAACCACCGTTCCCAGCTCAAACATGTGCAACTGTGCATTGTTATGAAGTCCTTGTGCACTATGGCAATCCTGCCGAGCACAGTTGCCCGTGTTTCAAACATGATTCCAAAGAGGTTCCATCCATCCATCCATCTTCACCCGGGTCGTAGTGTCGTGGGGGCAGCAGCTCCAGCAGGGGACCCCAAACTTCTCTTTCACGAGCCACATTATCAAGCTCTGACTGGGGGATCCCAAGGCGTTCCCAGGCCAGTGTGGAGATATAATCTCTCCACCTAGTCCTGGGTCTTCCCCGAGGCCTCCTTCCAGCTGGATGTGCCTGGAACACCTCCCTAGGGAGGCGCCCAGAGACCACCGCTCTCCGCTGCAGCTTCAGCAATGGAAGCTTTGAATATTGCCCACTCAGGTTCAATGTCCCAAACCTCCACAGGGATGCCAGAGAAACTCCGCCGGAGGTGTGAGTTGAAGATCTCACTGGCAGGGGCCTCCTCCAGATGTTCCCAGTCCACCCGCACTACCTGTTTGGGCTTACCAGGTCTGTCCAGAGTTTTCCCCCACCCCTTGTCCTCACTCACCACCAGATGGTGTTCGGTAGCCAGCTCTGCCCCTCTCTTCACCCGAGTGTCCAAAACATGCAGCCTCAGATCAGATGAAACGATCACAAAATCGACCTTCGACCTGGTACCACGTACACTATTGAGTATCCTTATGTTCAAACAGGGTGTTTGCTATAGACATGACTAGCACAGAAGTCTAACAACAAACGCCCGCTCGGGGTAGATCAGGAAGGCCGTTCCTCCCAGTCACACCTCTCCAGGTGTCTCCATCATTCCAAAGAGGGTGAATGCATAAATTGTATTTATCGTTACCATACTTACTGCCCCGCCCACAAACATAGATAATTATGTTCAGATGTTCGATTCGGGTCTTGAAGCTGAACACCAACACTTATTACTTATTAGCTACCTTGACATCACAGCTAGATACAGTTCACACATCTGTTCAAGTACACTGTCTCTACAGTGTCTTACAAAACATTGTAGCACATTGGTGAGCACATTTCAGGTTCTTGAAGGGACTATAAATCAATCAATCAATCAATTCACCAAATAATCTCCTTGCATTTCGCTATCTTACTGTTTTCTGTGCATGCTGAAACATTAATCAGGTACTTCTATACAGCCCTGGCTCTGTAAATTGGTGAACACCGCTCACAACAACAATGCCCTATGGCTTCACAGTGCATTCCCCATGTTGTGATGGGGCAGAGCTTAGTAGGGAGCCCCCTACTGCATTGAAGGGAGAGGTGTTAGCACGCGCCCTTGAGAATGACTTTACCAGTGGAATAATAATGCATGACCTCTTGCATTACGCACAAAGCCACAGGATGTCCTTCCATGTGGTGCAGCCCTCAGTATCACCGCTACTGAAATCATCCAGAGGCTTGGATCAAATGTCCCGCCGTCTACACCGGGGCAGCTAACGAGCTGCTGCTGCTGCAGCCGTCCGTATTACCATCTCCCCCCGGCTCAGCCCAGCACAGCATGCACAGGCAACGACCTGTGTGTGTGTGTGTGTGTGTGTGTCGGTAACATGAAGACCCCGTGACAAGCTTCCATGTGTGCATGTGTGTGTGTGTGATGTGTCTGTGTGTGCGTGTGTGTGCGTACGTGTGTGTGTGTAACATGAAGACCCCGTGACAAGCTACCATGTGTGTGTGTGTGTGTGTGTGTTATGTGTCTGAGTGTGTGTGTGTGCACGTGCGTGTGTGTAACATGAAGACCCCGTGACAAGCTTCCGTGTGTGTGTGTGTGTGTGTTTGTCTGTGTGTGTGTGTGCGCGTGTGCATCCATGTGCATGTGGGTAATCTGAAGACCCAGTGATCTTCCATGTGTGTCGTCCTGATGTTGGCACTGTCACCCCCCCCCAGATGTCAACCTGAACACCGGCAACGCAACGAACCACCTCGAGAACAAAAGCCTCCTCTGTCCGAACAATCCCCCCCCTCCCCCCTCCCTCAGGTTTAGAGGAGACAGGATAGTATCTGACAGCTGACATGAGCTCCCGCTTGAACAAAAGGATTCCTCTTTGCCCACCGAACCCTCCTCCCCAGAGTCAGAGCAGGTAATAATAGCTCATCCTAAATTAGGAATGTGTCGTGTTGCGCTAGTCACTGCCTTGTTGGCTGTGAAGGGGAGGGATTGACTACAAAACGGTCCTGCTGACAGACTGAGGGATGACTGGGCCACGGACGGGCGGACGCTTGATTATAGACTCCTAACAGCGCTGCTGGAAGGAGAAGGACTTCACTGCAATGCGAGTATTGTGAAGCAGCATGTCTTGTGTTTTACTCCAGCCGAACCATCAACAAAAATGCATTTATGTAAAAATGTTGTGCAGATATGGTGGAGGGAGTATGTGCATACAACACATTCAAACTCTTAATTATGTTCGTATTGTAAGCAAACATTTATTAACTACAATTACTAGTGATGCACCGATCTAGATTTCAGTCTACAAAATCGGTTAATCGGCTAATAGATTTTTTTGCTCAAAAATGTGTTTTGTGCAGAAAAACAGCTATGTCAATAATCATAAAATATGAATAAACATAAGATGCATTTCTTTGATAAATTATTTCACAAAAATACTTTAAACGTGGATATGGATTGACAGGAAAAAAAAATACATGGGCAAGAATCTACTTACACAGCATACCGCTGAAAACTGAAACGTTATTGTCTATCTACCTGCAAACGGCGCAGCTTATCCCTAAATAGTTACATTATTCAATTCGACCTAAGTGTCTGTATGTTTTCTTTAAAACTCCAGCGAGCATGGTTATATAGGAGATGACCACGGAACAGCTTGTAACAAGCAATGCGATCAAAAAACAGAAGTAATGGGGATTATTTTTCATTCAGCTAAACTAGTGTGGCATTGCGGATATATAGCATTAGCTGCTGAAGGTGTTGCACTGACAGGTGTCGTGCCCGAAATTTAGAATGAACAATTGGGCTATTATAATTAGTAATTAAATCATATTAGCCTACGTTTCGTAAAAAAAAAAAAACCTTTTAGCAAGGCTATGAATGCATCGTTTATGCATTTGATTTCTGGGTGTGCCAGCTGCATCTTTGGTTGGCACAGGCACACCCTGGCACACCCGTGGCTACACCAGTGGTTGAAAGTGCACATATTGAAATGTATACAGTACATGTTGATAAGCTGCATATCTAACAATTACATTTCATTATCTTTAATACGTGGATATCTGTATAAATATTAGCTGAACTCTACTCCAACACCATTCTCGTGTCTCAAGTTAAAAATCGGGCTGCAAATGGTGACCAGTAAATGGAAAGACTTTGTCTTTGTGCGAACCCAGGAAATATCCCAAAAGTATTAGCCCTTGCCTCCAGAGACTTTATCCTCACATGATTTAGCTGATGGCTTCCGAGATTTACATCAACTAGCACAAGCAAACACTTTAATCTTTAAAAACAGGTTTAACAAGCATATTTAGCACCACTTTCAAGTTTCCCTCGTGTGCATCCCAACTGTCACTGCATATGAAAAACTTTTAAGGTAGAGTCAGCGATGGTGCAGGCCGCACCACACAACAACAACATCCCAGCCTTGGCAATGCGTGTGGGAGGAGAGGGGAGGAGCTTCTGAGGAAGCACGCTTTGGCATTGAAGAGAGAGGTGTTTCTGTTTTGATCCAGTTCACACATCATTCCTGACTCCACCTTTAAAGGAGCAAGAAACAGGAGTACCTGGTGACCAGCACGGCTGTGTCCACCGGAGGGATGTCGTCGCGGCCCCCGGGCACGTGGTTGTTGCCTAGGTAACGAGGCCCGCCATATTCCTGGTATTGCCAGTGGCAGAAGCTCTCCAGGGAGCGTTGTCCGTGGTGACTGACCCTGAGCTTCTCCTGGTGAACAGACAAATACACAAATACACAAATACGCACACACACACACACACGTACGCGCACACACACACACACACATTAATGAAGTTTATGTTAACACTGACTCCTCTCTACAACGACATCTATTGTCAATGTAAATAGGACACAATGACCAACAGTCCTGCAAATATTGATATTTTGTTCTCTCTGCAGCCTGTATTATGGCACGTGACAAAGACAGTACGTGTTTCAATTCAATCCTCAATCATCCTCGTAAAATAAACACCAATAACTAATTTGCTCATAGCAGGTGTACAAAATGTACAAATACATTTTCAATTGGCTCTTGAGTGTTTAAACTGTGTTGTGTTCATCAAGAATTGTATCGTTTTAAAAAGAAATAGTGTGTATTATCAAAGAACCAGGGGTTACATGTGCAATCAAGAACAAGTGATGCTCAAATATTCCAGATATTAGTAATAAGGACCATGCTTTTCTATTGGGAGTAATATCACATTGGTACATAAGTGCAGGAAGCTTGATGTTTTCATCAATTCACACTGAAATATAATGGTTTTACAAAAATAACATTTACATAAAACATTCAGTCATTATTGTCCAGTATGTTCTGAACCACCACATGAATGTACATTATGTCACTGTAGGCGATATTTTTATAAATGAGAAATATTCTTAGATATCTCAGCATGAACAATATTCATGCATTTTACACACTGTAAAAAATAATTTAATATTCAGAATTATAGTGATGGCGTGGCACGCACTCACCCGACCCATTATGAGAGCCAACCCACACCGCCCTAACAGACGGCCTAACTAGAGATGTCACGATACCAGAAATGTAGTAGTCTACACCATACCAGTGAAATTCCATGGTTCTCGATAGTTATTTCGATTCCACAGGGTGAAAATTTTAAATTTAAATACACTGAACAAAATTATAAGCCATCACTTTTGTTTTTGTCCCCATTCAGCATGAGCTGAACTCAGAGATCTAATACTTTCTCTATGTACACAAAAGACCTGTTTCTCTTGACTATTGTTCACAAATCTGTCTAAATCTGTGTTAGTGAGCACTTCTCCTTATGAGATAATCCATCCACCTCACAGGTGTGGCACATCAAGATGCAGATCAGACAGCATGAGTATTGCACAGGTGTGCCTTAGGATGGCCACAATAAAAGGCCACTCGAAAAAGTGCAGTTCCATCACACAGCACAATGCCGCAGATGTCACATGTTTTGAGGCAGCTCATAACGTTGTATGGTGAGACTGCCATCAAATATAAAGTCAAATGTCATCTCTTCTGAAGCCGGGGGCTTATCTACAGTATGTGCCATGGCGTGGGCTATTGTAATATTGTCTGTACATGGCATGTGTGGTCTAATGTCCGGTGCTCATTGAAATCTGAAGTCTGTGGCTTTGTGTGTCAAGGCTCCGAGGAAGTACCACCGGGTCCTCCGGGACTCAGTGCCCGCACGAGAGTGCTCCTAGGGCAGGAAAAACATTCACCTAGATCCCGATCAGCGCTCCGGAGGTATCGACAATCATGAGCCGAAAAACCATCGGTTAAAATGCACTAGTAAATTACAGGATACACACGTGAATGTTTGTAGTCCGTGTAGTGTAGTCCTACATATTTTATTATCTTCAAGGCTGATGTTTCACTTTCGCCAGGCGATTAAATTTGTTTATCAAAGAACCATTGATGTCACATGACAATAGCGGTTTACTTTTTAGAATCTTTATAAGATGGAAACTATGGCTGGATAGTTCCAAGGCACCGTTTGCATAGCTTAGAGTACTATTTTTAATGAATGTATTTCTCCCTGATAATCCGCCTGGAACGCAAAGTAGCCTACTTGCTGTTTTTCTTTTCGACGAGTGGAGGCGGAGCTGCAGCTACATTTCCACAGTACAGTACGCATCCAGGTTGGATTTCCAGTACCTACGGTACTGTACAAAAACGAGTACCGTCATGTTTTCAGAATATTGGCATCGACCTGGTACCGAAATATCGGTTCTCATGACATCCCTAGGCCTTACGAGTTCGGTACGGCTAATGCAGATCAGTCTGTTGATAGCCACAGCCTGAGAGGATCTGCACCGCGGCTTCAGCACATCGTCTATACCATAGAGAGTGTGTGTGTGTGTGTGCGTATGTGCGTGCGTGCGTGCGTGCGTGTGTGTGTGAGAGAGTGAGGATTGGAGAATCCCTGCTCGCACGCAATGGTTCAGTATATATTTATTATTTATTACTTGGTCGGAACGCTGCTTTGCCTCGTTGTGACTCGACCCACACGCACCCGAACAATTTTCTGATAAGCTTGTCCGAACCCGCGGGCCGAACATGTGTGAGAACAAAACGATGTTGCAGACAGAGCTTTGATCATTTTCTTTCTAGACTTTGGTGCTTCTGAAAATCTGTATTCCTCTAAGTCTGCATAGTCTGTCTCTCTCTCCACAATACCCACACGCACGCATGCGCACGCACACACACACACACACATACACACACACGTGCACACCGGTTATAAACGCTGAGTGGTGCATGCACCACATCTGACAGTCAGGAGGCGTTGCAGGGAGACACCAGAGGAAAAATCCAAGGTCAAAGGTCAAACTTACTGGACGACTGTGGAGCAACACCAACTTGGTGACGCGGATGTTGATCCGAATTCCCAGACTCTGGTGATGGAACATGTTGTAGACCTACCAAGACAACAACACACACATATTAGCATCAAAGGCCTTATAGAAAGGTTTCGCCACTCGGCAGCCATCTTTGAAATGTTTTCGGGTCAGTTATTAGGAGACCGCATTGAA
Organism: Typhlichthys subterraneus; assembly: GCA_027564835.1. Classification (NCBI taxonomy): domain Eukaryota; kingdom Metazoa; phylum Chordata; class Actinopteri; order Percopsiformes; family Amblyopsidae; genus Typhlichthys; species Typhlichthys subterraneus. Next base: position 7,475 of record JAODUH010055614.1, read on the forward strand.
ATGAATGGGGAGAGGGACATAACTGCTCTTTCAATGGTCACCGGGACATAAAAAAACGCTTAAATTGTTTGTCTTAAAATAAGGTTTAAAAAGCTGTTTTCCACACAGGTTAAACTCCTACTACGCATGCACAACATTCAGCTTGTGTCAGTGCAACCACACGATTGGTAAAATTAATGCTTTGTAGTAATAAAGCAGACTATTGGCTCTTTAGGGGAAGGGGTGTGATATGTGCCTCCATATGTGTTGTTTCCAAATTTTCCCATAAAGCTCCATTCTAGAGATAATCTGGCATGTCTCCACTATATAGTGTCTGTTAGTGTCAGCACAATCACACGATTGGTTTAATAGGTTTTGATAGGCTTTCAAACGTTTTGTCTGCTGTATAGCAGACGATTAGCTCTTTGGGAGAACGGACGGGTTGTTCCAGCCTCCATCTTTGGTGTCACGGACTTCTCCCATAGAATTCTATTATTATGATAAATAACGATGTAGTACTATTTTCAGTAGTGCTACCGGTTGTGGTTATTCTCATGCTAGTACGTGGTGACTGTCTGGTCCAGTAGCACACCACAGGGGCTGGTGGTGACTGTCTGGTCCAGTAGCACACCACAGGGGCTGTGGCTCAACAGTAGATGCACCATGGAACACCATGAGCCTTCTTCACCATAGGGTCTCTATGCCCGCAGCTGAGAACATCTGCTAATCTGGTCTCTCTCTCTCTCTCTCTCTCTCTCTCTCTCTCTCTCTCTCTCTCTCTCTCTCTCTCTCTCTCAGACACACACACAAAGCTCCCACGCTGGTTCTCCCAGAAGGCCCCTGGGAGAAACCATAGAGTGTGTCTGTGACTGAAGAGTGACAAAGTGGATTATACTGCAATGCCCCCGTCTCTGCTCCCAACACTAGCAGGCCAGTGTGCTGGTGACTAGGGTTAGGTATCGAGAACCGGCTCCAATAAAAAAAAAAAAAAGGTGGATTCGAAAAGACACGTGCATTTTGATTCCGTTTTGGTTCCTAATGTTTGCATTAGTCGCACATTTGACCTTTTTATCTGCCAACTACTGAAATAATGTTCCATCTGTTTCTTGTTTCTTTCCTAACCTGTCTAGAACACAGGCATAATAACCAGCTGGAGCAAAGACAGATTAATTAAAATACTAATTAACAACTAGTATAGTTTTCTACCTTTTTTCATATTTTTGTTTCTTTACAATGCGCACTGCCGCTATAGATTGTATTTTCGCTGTCTAAACAACGATAGCCCTTTGCCTAGTGAAACTTAAAAGGCATAATAATAAACTGAGTTATTAGAAGAAAGACATTCACGAAATGAAGATGAGAATTCTACAGGTTGGAGTAAATACTAAACTGGAAAAGAGAAGAGTGATTAAACAAGATTAATAACTGTAAGTAACATATTGACATACAATACCAGCTTCAGAACACTATAATAACAACACTATAAACAGAACACTATAATATTAACATTTAGGTCTACCTAAATGTTAATATTATAGTGTTCTTGAGTTAAACCAGCTGGTAAACATGTGATTTGTTAATTTATTCACCTTTGTCAACTGTTCTTATATAGTTCTATGCTGTAAACGTACAGCATGTAATTATAATAATTAAATGCATTAACACCTATCCACATATACAAATGACTAAACTCCTTGCGGGAATTTAGTCTTTGTCTTGTTTAGTGCTTATAAGACAAGAAATATTATGTTTTATAAATGAAGGAAAAAAAGAAACCTTCCTGAATCCTGTCAGTGTCACCAACATTGACATTTGACTGATTAAAGCCTAAATGAAAAGTTAGGCACATTTTCCCTCTTGAAATATGTTATTACATTTGAATCGGAACCGGGATTCGGTAAGAACCGGATTCGATAAGCAGAATCGGAATTAGAACCGGAATCGATTAAATTTAAACGATACCCAACCCTATTCATATCACTCACTCATTGTTCATAGGCAGAGAACACTAACACTAAATGTGGCTTCAGTCTGTGGATTGGAGCCTGTAAATACAGAAACCTGAAAATGCAGCCTCCTGTATTGCAGCTACTCAACTGACCAGCTAGCTGAAATGTTACTGTCTTCTTCTCTGGTGTTTCACACTATGGTTGCATTACCGCCACCTACTGTTTAGAATGGGGCGCATATGCGCTTTTTAACAAGGTCGGTCAGTCAGCCAGTCAGTCAGGGACTGAGTAAGCCACATCCGCTCGTTCTGGTCGGCCCGGCAACACGCGGTCCGTCAAAAAGTGGAAAGAAACACATGGCACAAAAGGCATTAGATATTGTTTTAGCACCCCCTACCCTCTTAAAGGTTGTGTAAAAACAGACAAACTGTGTTCAAATCTTACACATCTACGGGAGAATTTAGAGACAACTGTTGTGTTAATTTTGACATTTGACATTTATTGTGTTATTGCTTCTAACACGAGTGTCAGCGAGGTTAACACAATGACGTGTAAACGTGTAATACTTGCACATCCAAATCTGGGCTACACATATTGTGGTGAATGATGTGACCAAAATCACAGGTTGTGTTCATTTTAAAAATGACGCTGTGTAAAGCAGAAGCTGAATTCACACTTTTATGTAGCACTGACACACGTCAGTGTGTGCTGCACATAAGTTGTGTAGTTTTTTGTCCTTCCTAACAGCGTGTACTAATGACTGAATGCTGTCTTGTCCAGGTTCCTGCTAGGCTCATGCAGTATCTCCCGCGGGAACTCCGGGACCCGGGCCTAGACTCGTCTGTGCTGCTCCTCTGAGTCTTGGCCCGGATGTCCCAGTGGGCTGGTTTAGGGTTTAGGGCCCCCACACCACCCCCGCCATAATAATGGGCTGTAGGGGGGAGGGGGAGGGGGCGACGGTCTATGGAAAGCAGCAACACCGTGATGGCAGAGGCTGGTACACTACACCGGGTTACCGGGACGTTACCGTGGATACGCTCGTGTCTGGGAGGAGCTAACGTGTCAGTGAAGATACAAGTCTAGCATCTGTTGTATGAAGCAGTGTGTATTCTGTAGCAAGGGTTCTGTTGTATGAAGCAGTGTGTATTCTGTAGCAGGGGTTCTGTTGTATGAAGCGGTGTGTATTCTGTAGCAGGGGTTCTGTTGTATGAAGCAGTGTGTATTCTGTAGCAGGGGTTCTGTTGTATGAAGCAG
>JAODUH010055625.1:0-12501 GCA_027564835.1 Typhlichthys subterraneus
TATATATATATGTATGTATGTATATATATATATATGTGTGTGTGTGTGTATGTATATATGTATGTATGTATGTTGTATGTATGTATGTATATGTATGTATGGGAAACTCGCCACCTAGTGGACATGATAGTTATGTGCGTGTGAAGATGACCAGTGGTGTTATCATACGAATGGGAGCATACAGTAATTATAATTGCATGTCAGCTAATATACATATTTATGGCTGGCTTTGTAATAATAATTCAACATAAACGAATTTGTGTGATTGCACAGCGTTAATGAACACAAAATGAGAAACTTAGTTTGAATAACTATTGAGTAGGCTATAGCTTAGGTTAATTATTATTATTAGGCTATTTATGGTAGGGAATGTAATGCAGGTCATAAAATAAAGTAGCCTAATTCTAACTAAAACGTTTGGCGAGAGATCTGAAGTCTCTTTTCTGACTGTGCGATCATCATGCGCTCAAATCTGAACTACACATGGAACTACCACTGGACTACAAGTCCCTTGGCGTGTCCCTTAATGATGACGCACTCAAAGAGAATTTTCAAGAAGGTTACAAAATAGTTGCGTCAGTAAGTTGCGCACTTGGAAGGAGACCAACCAGCTTCATTTATCCAGAGATAATTTATCGCTCTTGGTAGGTCTACTCTGTGTATTTACATGAATTTATGTATGCATGCCTATTGTAAACATAATTCTATTAGGCATTCCGATATTTATATAATTTAGTACGATGTGGCTTCTTATTGGGTGTCAGCTAGCTGATGTTACGGTAGCATACAGCTGTATTTATGGACAGTTGTACCTAACGTCTATTTGATCGCACTAGTTTGTGTGTTTATTTCTGCCTAACCTTTTGTGTTTGTCTGTTGCCTTTTTCGATTGATAAACACACACACACAGACAACACAGGTGTACCAACGTTGTCGGTTTGTTGGAGACAAACCAGAAGAATTGGACCATGTTTGTGGCGAGGTTAGCATGCCTGAGAAGTTTACCAGTCGCTGGGCTCCGGCCCATTTTGACACAGGGAGCTCCAGCTCTAAGAACATCAACCATGAAGGCTTGCCCTCCCCTGCTAAAGCCTCATCAGGTGCTGAAGCTTACTGTATATCCCTCCATACATATCCTACCTAGAATATATATAGTAAGGTTAGCTTTAGAGTTGTATAGCCGCATAGTCAACAACGTTCGCACTTATTCAGGCTTGGCTTTCAGGTGAGGTGATAATATAATGTTTTTGGCAGTAACGTGTGTTTGTCACGTGTGTCACTCAGGGTTATTCCACCAAGGCCAGATTTGGCTTCAGGCGTGGGACGACCCCCAAAGAACAACTAAAGGAAGCCATTTTTGAACCATCAAAAGATACTGCCATTAAATGTAATTAATTAAATTCTTAATTACGGTACTAGCATCTAGCATCTTTGATTTTGCTGTAATGTTTGTGTAAAAAAACCAACCTTTCTAATTGATAAGTAATTGATTATGAACTGCACACCATGACTTTCATAAATATTTTGTTTATTGTGTGTTCTGTCTATAGTTGACAGTATGGGAAGAATGGTGTTGGCTGGCGGTGCAGCTGTAGGCCTTGGGGCACTCTGTTACTACGGCCTCGGCATGTCCAATGAGATCGGTGCGATCGAGAAAGCGGTGTAAGTAAACCGCATTATTTCCGTACACCAGTCTAATGCCGTCTCTCCGGGAGTTTAGCCACCTGCTTGGCACAGTGTTTGTCAGCCACTTTACCTCATCCCGTCCTCCTCCGAACAGGATCTGGCCGCAGTACGTGAAGGACAGGATCCACTCCACCTACATGTATTTTGGTGGTAGTATCGGTCTGACGGCCCTGTCAGCCGTGGCGGTGAGCCGAACCCCGGCTCTCATGGGTCTGATGATGAGAGGCTCTTGGCTGGTATGTTTCCTGCTCTTCTTCTCTCCTCAGCGATGCTGAAGATAAATGCTTGATGGTTTGATCTAATCAAAATAAATGCACCTATACCATTGGGTGCTCCCTCAGATGCTCCGCCCCCGCCACAAAATTCGACGCGCACTGCTAGGCCTGTCACAATAATTACTATGTCGACCTAACGTGCAATATATGGACATGACCTCAATAATGATATTGCCTGTTGTGTTTACATGCGTGTCGCTGACTTAAGGAAGTTAGCCATGTTGTGCTGCTTCTGTGCTCTCGTCTGCCTGCTCAGGCAGAGCTCCGCAATGTGCAATTTGTTTGTTTTCTCTACAAAGTGTATTTTTATTACTTAGCCAAGCAATGCAATTGGTTTAACCAATCATACTGAACAATTGATGTCACATGTCAATAGTGGAACAACATTGTTGTACATGATTCTCACAATAATACCGTTTAGCGCAATTATTTTTGGTACAATATATCGCCCAACGGAAAAGGTTCTGGTGACAGGTCTACGCTACGGGTGCACGATATTGACAAAATTTGATATTGCGATAACGATACTGAGTCAATATATTGTACACCCCTAGTCTACGCACTGCCATGGCTGGGTTAGTGTTGTGGGAGAGTTGTTTGTCTTCCCATTCACAGAGCCAGGCCTGTGTTAAAACACATTATTCTTTTATTCAGCATGCATGTAGAGCGGGCGGACTTTGAGTAGATCTGTGCAGAATTTGACAAAACTGATGCCGCCTTGTTTATAATGTGTGACTGTAAAATATACAAGCTTAATTCCATATGGTCCCCATGGCACCATACTCGATCTCTGTGGCTCTAAGCAAAACAATGACCAATCCGCCTCTGTATTTTGAGCTTCAAAGTGAACAGATACAACACACCATATTGGTGGTCTATAAACATTTTTGAATTGGTCTTTTTTAATGTTCCAAACGTAACTGTAACCGAAATGATATTTTCCTCTTCAGGCAATTGGAGCAACATTTGCTGCCATGATTGGAGCTGGCATGCTGGTGAGATCGATTTCATATGAGAACAGCCCCATGCCTAAACACCTGGCCTGGATGCTCCATGCAGGTACTGGAGACTAGTCAGACATGCGCAGTCAGCGCGCAAGTGTCCGCACGGAGGGAGCGTTTTGGAGGTGTGTGCGGACTTTATGCGTTATGATTATGTGTACGTCACGCCCACCGTCCACGGACGCGGAAAGTTTGCCGGGCCCTTAGATGTATGCTGACCTTGATTTTGTATAGCTGGACTTGCCTCGATTAAACACTAGAGGGCAGCGATTTAACCGGTCAGAAGGCTCTAAATGACGGGCTCTGAAAATGGCAGTTTGAGGGAGAAAAATATTATTTTGTGAATTATTATAATAATTATTATAATAAAATAAATTGTATTTATAACGTTTTAAAGTAACGCTTTGTGTGTGAACCAGGTGTGATGGGTGCTATTGTGGCCCCCTTGACTCTCCTGGGAGGTCCTCTGATGATAAGGGCAGCCTGGTACACAGCAGGCATCGTGGGCGGTCTCTCAACGGTCGCCATGTGCGCCCCCAGCGAGAAGTTCCTCAGCATGGGCGGCCCGCTGGCTGTGGGCTTCGGAGTTGTCTTCGCCGCCTCCATCGGTTTGTAGTAGTCCACCCCGACTACCCCCCCCCTCCCCCCCCACCCTCCTCTCCCACACTTATAAAGGTATAGTACGTGATTCTCGAACACTTGCTAAATACTCAGATAAAAACAATGCCGTAAGCTGCTCCCTCAGAAGGCTAGGATATTGTTGATGTGTGCTAGTATGCACCACTTTGTTTGCTTTCCTCTTCACGGAGCCAGGGCTGTGTAGAACAACCAGGTTCTTTTTCCTCCACACTTCTTCAGAGAGCCTGAAGAGGAGATATTTAGTAAATTCTCACCACAAGTGTATTGGCTTAAAGTCGCTTACCTTTTTACCTGGCGGCGTTGAAACCACGTCAGCTCTGCTGACCTGCGCCATGTCGTACACACTGTCTTCTCTTCCAGGCTCTATGTTCCTGCCCCCCACATCCGCATTCAGCGCAGGGCTGTACTCTGTGGCCGTCTACGGAGGCCTGATCCTCTTCAGCATGTTCCTCCTGTACGACACGCAGATGGTGGTCAAAAGGGCAGAGACACACCCGCTCTATGGCGTTCAGAGATATGACCCCATCAACGCGTGAGTCCCTCCAGGAGACATTTAATGTATCTGATAAATGGCTAGTTATATCATCTGTCCATTCTGTCAGTTGTGTTTCTCCAAAGTTAGGTTACTGTGTAGTTTATACATAATTAACTTGCTACTTCCATGTTTCAAAAGTTGAGTATTTAGATTGTATCATACTGTATGAAGTGCATGGAGATTTACAGTAAGCAAACTTTTCTTCACGGACAATGGCACGTTTTGCACAATCGTACTAATCCAATGTACTTTGTCTTACCTCATAGGTGTATGGGCATTTACATGGACACTATGAATATCTTCATCAGGCTGGTGATGATCTTGTCTGGTGGCGGTAATCGAAAGAAATGAACACCCACCGTCTTCCAGCATTTACATTTACCTTCCACCAGCGCTCGGCAACGTTGCGTTCTACTAGCAGCACTGCGTGCTAGCATCTTTAACTTTAAACCGGCATGTAAACATTACATGCTTTGCTGTTATGGGATGAAGATTGTGTGTTCTAGTGGCAACTCTGTGTACCTGCAATGCACTAATATCTTCTTTCTGAAGGGGGCGCTCATGCACAGAGTGAAGTCTGCATTGTATGTAAACATACAAACTTTATCCTTAAATTGTGTATTTATTTTCATGTGCTGGTGTTCCTAATTTGCGGCAAAGAGGGACATTGGAAAAAGTAACACCAAATCTCAGATCAAGGGACCAGAAACGCAGAAGGTGTTTATTCTCAACATCTTACTTTGACTGTATATTCACTTGGGTTGGCACTAGAAAATGTATCAGAATTGTTGATAATGAGTTGTACAGTACAATAAAAGCAAGTTAAATGTTGCTGTCATATGTCGTTGAGTACTTCAAGGGAAGGTGTGTGAGAATGCACGGTTACGGCTGGTAAAAAATCAATTTCAAACTGACCGTTTTAACTGCCGTTTGCAAAGTCTTCAAGGGCAAAACGAAGCATGAAAGAAAAAAAAAACACTGGAATATAGTTTGATATAAGATCTTAATTAAGAACAATATGATAGAGGCAGAGCAGAAGCCTCATACTGCTAAAATCAAATCTGGCTGTATTCCATAAAGACTTGACTACCCCAACGTTCGCATCAGTAATCCTAACTTTACATTCTCTACATTTCATCGTGCAGTGGCCCTAACTAGACAGCCATACCTTGGGTTTCTCCACAGACCGTCAGTGGGGAGCAGCAGATGACAAAGGATTAGTGTGGTAATCTGCTTGCCCGCCATCTGGCCGCTCTGATATTAAACCTCAGAACCAGGACACCGGCAACAGATGCTGCACATCTGGAAATATACAGGTGCATTATTAAAGCAAATACGCGTGGGACGCAGCTGCCGGCCATGTTGAAGTATGAGATCGTATAAACGTCCAGGGCTCGTCGGATAACATATTCCTGGTTATATAATGCGTATTGACAACATTGCAGATGGGAGGGGTAAATAGGGCAATAATGGATGAGAATGCATAAAGCTTCAGCATATGGATGTTTGCTGTTACAGGGGATAAATTGTTGCTGCTCAGTGAGTAATTTCTAGACTTCAGAGCAATATTTGCTTGGGTCCGAGGTCTTCAGCGCTTAATTTAAGTTTAACTCCTGAGTTTATGTGCTGTGTAGGAATAGTTCCTTCATTGAGTGTCATGGTAACCCCTTCATTTAGGACTATATTGTTAAGATAATTTTCAGTTTATTTTAACTATATTTAGAAATGACAATTTACAGACAGTCAAAAGTCAGTGTGATGGAGAAAAGGCCTTAAGATACCGTGCTTATGGTAGAAAACTGCACCGTTTGCTATTGGATGTTTGCCAAGTGCATGTACCGGTAGGCGTGTGTTATTGAACGTCACACACTATTTTTACACATGTGAACTGTGTAAGCCCACATGACTGCAAGGGGTAAATGTGGCCTTAAACAGTATGACACCTACTTTCAAATGGAATATTACACTTACTGGAAAGTGCTTTAATATATATATATATATATTAAAGCATGACTGTTCATGGAGGAAAAAGGCCTTCTGGCTTCCAATGAATTGCTTTGTTGAGTGATCTTGGGGCAACAGCATAGGAAAGGTAACAGCTTCTTTGCATACACAGGTGAGAGTCACTCACAATATACCTTGGCCTGAGGAAAGTCCAAGAAGCCTATATATGCTTGTGGGCCTCTCACGCCAGGGAAACGTCAGGGAAAGGTTTGGGCATTTGACAGTTGACTAAAGAGTGGGAACCCTGTTATAGGCTCACAGCACATTTAACCCTACTGAGGACAACACGCAGTTGGCTTTAAAACATAAACTGTGAGCTGGTGTTGGAATATGGGCTCTAGGGCTATTAAAATACAATTAAGGAGTGTACCTTTAAAATACCAGCTTGAGGAGCCAAATGAAATTGGCCTCAAATGAAGTCTCTCAGTTATTGACGTGTTTATAGTGAGGTGTAATTTCAATTACAAAATATCTTAATTCAACTGTATGATAAAGAGCACCGTGTATAATAAAAGAAGGTCCATATTTGGCGATGTGCCAAGGTGTGATTGCACCAAGTCTTGTGATAAGTGAATCATTTCTCTCTAGCTTCCACAGTCAGTCGGGGCTTGAGTGAAAGCAGCGCAGTGGAAGAGGTCTGCAGCGTGAAGGGTGCGTCACTGGATTAGTGTCTTGAGGATCTGTGCGCCCGTCTTTTCCTCTGAGCTGCTGGAGAACCTTCCGAAAGGGACACAACACTCACTTTGCTTACCCGAGCTTTCCACATGAGCCAGCCGAGCCTCGCTACCCCACCAGGATGAAGAAAGAGAGGAAAACACATCTTTTACTGTTACTCCTGCTGGTTCACTTTACCTTGGGTACGTCTGGTGGTTCTATTCGATCATTAATTAAAGCCTTTGGGTTAAGACTTCTTGAGGGTCTGTTGCCCTAGTGCTGTATTATCCTTGTTAATCCTCTCACATCACAGAGGACATGTCCGTCTTTTACGTGCAGTGCTTTTGTATTGTGCTTGAACTTTTTAAATAAAAGTATGTATTAGTGATGTGATGTTGAAAGCTCAAATGTTATATTAAACCTCTTTCCTCTCCTCATCTGCTTTCCACGCCTATACCCGTTCAGCAAGTGAGTGAGAGATAGCTGTTCACCTCAAAACTGAAAAGCTAATTGATTCAGGGAATATGGTTACATCAGTGTAAATAATTAGGCTACTGAATGAATTAATAATTCAGTTGATTATTTGTATATACCATATTGAATTGATTACAACATATGGTACTAAAGAGCTATGTTAATTTTTAAGGAGAGCACATTTAATATTTGAAGATGCTAGTGAGAATATTGAATTACCTGTGATGTGTTCATCTGTTTATTTCATAAAGGACAATCAGACTATGCTCCATATTTCTATGATAATGGACCCAGCAGTACACATGGGAACATGGCTTTGTTCAGCATCTCAGAGGATACATTAGTTGGTAAGTAATGAACTATATTAGACACACGGATTATAGGAATATTGACTCAAGTGCGGTTTTTCCAATATTTATTTCAGATGTACTGTTGTCATGATTTAAATGAACACATTAATATTGAGGCCCAGACATATCACTGTACGGTCTTTTGGAAAGTGAGGGACATAATATATTTGTTTACATGCTCTTTGCATTACAGAATCAAAAATAAAACATTTCACTATTTTAATATTTTATGCATTTTCTGTCAATATATTCCCTATAATGGGCAATAACTATTTTTGTTTCCCTTGTAGGTACACATGTTTACACCCTTAATGGTTCTGACCCTGAGGGGGATGTCGTTCGCTATGGACTTACGTTTGAAAAGGGCTCCAGGGAATATTTCAGGGCAGATCCTAAATCAGGAAATGTAACACTTGTGCAAGATCTTGACAGAGAGGTATGTTTATGGCAGAGCTTCTTTTTTTAATGAAATTACTGCAATGGAGCTACAGTATATTATCTGTCACTATTGCTGCTTAAAGGTATTTTTTTCCTTTTCTTAGAAACAGAGCGAAATCTTAGCTCTTGTGAGCATTACGGATGGTCGCAATAAAGTGAGTTTATAATGTAATATACTGTTGCCAGAAGGAAAGGTCTGCAATAGCAACTTCCACTGCAATATTGCATTACATTACAGTAACATTTCACCCTCTTGAAAATATAGTACATTTATTCTATTCTATTCTTCTATTCTACTGACAAACTGTCGGTAGATACTGACGTGTGGTTTTATGTGGTCTCCTCCCTTCAGGTTGTTGAGACAATCAGAGTGTTTGTCACTGATGCCAACGATGAGCAACCGGAATTTCTAAACTTGCCTTTCATCATTGGTGTCCCAGAGGTATAAAAAGAAAACATATCTTGTGTAAAAAATGACTGTTTATGGATTATATGTTTTAAGGTGCGTAGTAGATGCACACGTCATAGGCATTTTCAGTGTGCTTAACTGATTGAAGCTCTTATAGGGCTGCATGGGAGGAGAGATGTTGCAATTTTGCTGATGTCAGCAAATTGTATACTGTACACTCAAAATAACAAAGAAATTATTTGACCTTCCATGACAGGCAGAGTGGAACTGATACCAATTAAGGGGGGTTCATTACATGCCCAGACAGTCCTGAGAAGAGAAGATTAACATTAACCCACATCACAATGGACAGGGGCTTTAAACAACTTGTTTTTGGGGGTTGATATCTCATAGAACATTTCAGTAGTTAATAATTTATATTAAAGGCAGGGTTAGTCATTCTCGAGAAAGCTTGCTAATTTCGAGCTCAAATCAAAACAATATTCTTCTGCAGCGGCGTCCCACACATCAAAGCATAGTATGGCTTTGTTGATGTGAGCGGTGTTCACCACTTTGTTTATGCTCTTATTTACGGAGCCACGGCTGTGTATACGTAACGAATACTTTTCTCAGCATGCACAGAGTAACGGTACACTAACGAAATACGAGGAGATATTTGGTGAATTTTGGTTAAACAAAAAGTGTACATCTTAGCTTGCAATAGCTGACTACACCTTTAATTCTGAAAGATGATAGTTAGTTTAATTACTGAATACTGTCTGTGGATGCTTTTATTTAATTTAGGACACCATTCCAGGTAGTAGCATCTACAGAGTCCAAGCAGTGGATAAAGATATGGGTTCTGGAGGCAGCGTCTCATACTTCCTTCAGGTAAATATGTCCCATCAATCGCATACAGGGCAAAGAGGTCATGGCAAAGCAGGGATTTAGTGTGACATCATCACCGTGAGTTAAACGTTCCACCATGTGGAGAGATCAGAGAATCAACATTCTATTCTGCATTGAATGTCACTGTCTTACTATATATAAAATATAATAGCTAAGATTATGTCAGTGATAGCACACTATACGTTGTTTCCTTGAAATTATGTTCTAAAAAAAATTTCCATGGGAGAGAAACATGACGTGTGCATTTGATTGATGGAACAACGTGTGGCAGGAGACATTAATCTCGCACTGGTGAACAACTGAAACTTTGAAAACAGGGTTACTTTACTGGATTACATTTCAATTACATTTGAGCATGGCACTGAAGGCTTGACAGGCATGTTGGGGTTACTTTGGGCCAACTGTTGACATCACAGTAGTCGTTAATGGCATCAACTATTTAACAATGGAGTGCTGAAGTATTTTTTTTTATTTTTTTCGTGTTTGAACTAGGAGATTTTGATTGGTTCGTTGGTTAAATGTATATGAATGAAGATGTTCAATACAGTAGGTGGGCTTCTTTAAACATTTATATATATATTTTTTGTTATTCCATACTTTATAGCACACGCTAACCTCTTGTGTACACGTTGTACAATATAATGCCTGTCATTGTGTTCATAAACAAAGCAGATATTGGATATTAGGCTTTGAGTTATGGCTGACATACTGCATCACTGTTCCATTCTCAGAGCTCGTCCAAGTTCACCATCGACGGCCACAGCGGCGTCCTGCGGATCAAAGCTGGTGAGACGTTGGACTACGAGACGACCTTGACGCACTTTGTGACGGTGGTGGCTAAGGTGAGACACAGTAAAGTGACATCAGCCAGAGGGGAGAGATGGGGCACCATGCTGAGGTGAGAGATGGGGGGGGGGCTGTAGGGAAATCAGGTGATGGTGGAAAGAGACGATTCACTCTAATATAGTGCTGTATATATCTAGGCGCTATCCACATGGTTTCATTTCATAAACTCTTCCAACCACAATAATCTGTCTGTGAAAAATAATAGGTGTTTTCCAGCACCGAAAATGGCAGGTAGACATTGTCTACTTACTGTTAAGACTCAGATTGATCGAAGAGAATATAGAATATGCATGCTGTTGAGGAGAGAGCACTGTGCTGTATGTGTAGCGATTGCCGAGCATGCAAATACAGTAGGCCTACAAGCTTTTCCTTCTTAGCGCAATGAGAAAGGTTGCTCAGGAGGGAGCCCCAATTAAAACCCCTCATGAAATTATGATATGAACACATTTTCTCAGGACGGAGGTGGAAAGTACATGGGGACTCACCAGATGTTGAGCTCCACGGCAACCATAACAGTCAACGTGATTGACGCTCAAGACACTCCCCCTTCCTTTATCGGCACCCCTTACTTTGCCTACATCTACGAAGTCTCGCTCCCTGTAAGGCTGTTATATTTTCACATTCATGTCTGATAAAACAATTTGTGTTGACCAAATCCTTATTATGCCTATATGTAATGTACTAAAGTATTCTCCACATACTGTTTTTCTAAAGTATGTATTGCTGTAAAGTGTAACTGCACCCTATAAAATGTGTTTTTTGAGCTGTAAACAAAGTAATAGGATTGATCTGTGATGAGACACATCAATGTTAATATGGACAAAATTCCTGTTTTTATAAAAATCTGCATTTTATGGGTTGAAAACAGAACTACACGTCATATTCGACAAAAATCACCCCAGGACCTGGCTGGTTTTCAGAAGTACATTTAGTACCCTTATACGTATGAAAAATTAAAATGTTAACGTTAATGGGGGGGCCCCTCTCAGCCCCTCTCCTCATTCAGCTCCTTTAGGATCTGAGAGGAGGTGACTGTTAAAAAATAAATATACAAAATTGTTTTGTTTTTGGTGGTCAAATGCATCAATGATTTGATAAAAAAATACAATAATAATTATATTTTTATTTTATTTTTGTAAAAATTAGTGAAACAAATCTGTAGAATTGCTGTAGCTTCACAGAGATGAAACACAGGGCCTTTGAAGTCGACAAACTACTAGCCTATTCTGCCTCAAGTAAAGATGGTGTGGTGATACATTTAACATCCTTGCAGCAGGTGATACAATATCACATACAGTACTTACTGTATATTGCGTATTATTAATATGTACTGTAGAATGGAGAGTTCAGACCCAGCAATTTGGCATTTTCTGTTTGGTTTAGATGTTTTCTTTGTTCAAATATGGACACATTGTTGTTGAATTCTGACTTTGTACTTCTAGGGCTCTGAAATATTTACAGTTTACGCAAAAGATGGAGATCAAGGCAATCCTAACGCCATCTATTATTCAATTGTCAATGGTAAGCCTACCTGCTGTACAGTAGCAAACCAATATTTTCTAAAGAAAATAATATATCTATGTATAATCACTTTACCAGTACCTGTTTAATTAATTGTGTTGCTTTGTACTTGGTCTTATTTCTATAACTCTCGTAAACATGTGCTTTGACAGCTTGTCTCTTGATATTCACATCAATAGGTTTCCTACGCATGTAACACCTCTGTTATCCCATCCAGGCAGCGATGGTGTCTTTGAAATAAACGGTACTAGTGGCTGCATCAGCCTTGCAACCTATCCAACACTGCTGAAAAATGAACTGTATGAAATCAAAGTCAAGGTACTGGTACATGCGTGTTTAAAATCCACCTGATGATGTATTATCGGATAATAAACCTGCCCGATCAACATTCAGGCCTCTGAGATCGGCGCCGACGAGCAGCTGCTGGACTACGACATCACCATGGTGACGGTTCGCGTGGTGGACCTAAACAATCACCCGCCGACCTTCTACGGCGAGAACGGACCACAGAGCCGCTTCGAGGTCACCATGTTTGAGCACCCGCCTGCCGGGGAGATTCTGCGGGGCTTCAAGATCACCGTCAACGACTCGGACCAGGTGGGAGAACCACTGCCTTTATTTACCCGCCCTCTCCTCTTTTTAACACATACGTCTCTCATTGAGATCAGGTTGCATGGCACTCTACGATATATTCAAGTGTAACTTCACCCCAGTGTTATGCCTGACTATGCTGGCAAATAGGCAAGGAGCTGATGGGGGGGGGGGGGGGGGGGGGGGGGGG